>JAKKZN010000019.1:16630860-16646866 GCA_033441825.1 Pangasius elongatus | reverse complement strand
GCAATTCCCAAACCAGGCAGTGATGCAGCTGCACAGGATGCTCTCGATAGTCCCTCTGTAGAACATGGTGAAGATGGGGCATGGGAGATGGGCTAGGGTTTGTTTTTAGCCTAGCACGGACCCCCGCCCTCTTGCCACGCTTCTGCTTTCTCGCGCACCGCATACAGCGTCCCCTCCCCCGGCCACTGGCATCAGGCGACTAGGGATGGGCAATACCACTTATTTTCTTTTCGATCCGATACCAAGTACTTTCAAGACAAGATACCGATACCAATATGTCTATGAAATATTTTTATGCAAGTGATTTGATAATGTCTTTTGAGCCATCATTATTAATACTAAATAAATTGCAATAGACATGAGTTCTTTTTTGCCACATTTATTAAAAAATATCGAACACTATTAATCAAACAGCAACTTGTATAACAAATATATAACATTCCACAAAACGTTTTCAATATTTGTCACGTAACGTTTCAACATTTCTTCCCTTTACAGGTTTTTGAGATGAAAAAAGTGAATGTTGACATTAACATTTTCCTCCTGAGTCTTTTTTTTCTTTGACTGATCAACTCTCTTGCTTATGAAAATAAAATTAAATAAAGTAAATAAAACCTTGATAAAAGTCAACAGACTGGAATGCATTGAAAATCAAACCAGGGATGTCTGTGAGGCTAGAAACACTTTAAATTATTTAAATGTCAAATCAGTTGAACTTCAGGTTGAATCTTACATTTAAGTTAGAATCTTCATTTGTGCATGTACTGATATACACAGCCAGTCTGTGTAAAACATTAAGTGATAGAGTTAGAACTGATTTATAAGTTTTTGTGAAGGAACAAGAGAATGTTGACATTTTCCCCCTTTAGCCTGTTTCTTCTTTGATTCCCCTGCTTTGGAAAAAAATTCTCTCAGAAGGGACACATGATGCAGTCATCCCAAGATATTTTTTTGCTAGTTTGCTGAGAGCTGGGAAGGTTTGTTCATGATTTCTCCACCAAACTAATGGGTCTTGGTTTCGGGGAACTATTTTTTCTTCAGTATAGTGACGCATTTCAATTATAGAATCACTGCTTCCTGATTGTTGTTGTTGTGCTGATAGAACCTGCAAGTCAAAATCCGCCCATATGCCTCCTTTAGCTGTAGATGATGCAGTATATGGGGTCACTGGAGGAGTCACTGTCACTGATGAGGCACAGCTTGCTGTAGGTTCTGACACAAACCTTAGGACAGATGTTGAGGTAGCTTCTAGGGGTGCAGCAGCCAAGTGGACATCCCACATTTCAGATAGGAGTCACTTTTTCACAGCTTCTACATGATCTTTGTCATGAAATGCCAGGTGCTTAAACCTAATGTCAAGAAAGGTGCTGGCAGCAAGGCTGTGTATGGTTTCAGTCCCACGGAATCTATGCTGACATTGCTGTGCCAGTTGATTTTGTATCTGTTTAAGCTTCTGTGCTTTTGTGCTGTGGTGGAAAAAGGATACAATGCTTCTGCATTTTTCCAGCAGGTGAGAGGTCTCAGGAGATGCTTTTATTGCATGTTTGACCACCAAGTTTAATGTGTGTGCAAAACATAGGTAATGCATCCATCCAAGTGAAGTGAAGTGTGGCCAAGTATGGTGACCCATACTCGGAATTTGTGCTATCCATTTAACCCATCCAAGTGCACATACACAGTACTGAACACATACCCAGAGCAGCCTTATGTACTGCAGAAACCATATTTGCACCATTGTCTGTGACAACTGGAAGCACCTTTTGAGTTATGCTCCATTCTTCAGCTATTCTTTTCAGCTCTGCACTAATATTGTCAGCTGTGTGCTAGGTTTCTAGCACAAATTCCTTTTCCATTTGCCAGTTGTCAATAAAATGACAGGTCACAGTTAAATATGCCTCTGTGGACTTTGAGGTCCACATATCTGTTGTGAGAATGACATGGTTTGCATGTTGTAATGCTGCCTTTACTTTGGCTTTACAATCAGCATACATGTTGTTAATTGTGCCCTCCATCAGCTTTTTCTGGCTAGGGATCTGGTAACGTGGATACAGCGGAAGAAGATATAGTTCCCATTGACGTTACAATTTAAGTCTATTTATATACTATACGGCATACTACTTCTATGAAAATGTTCTAAAATCACTTGTTTAAAAAATCAGATAGGACCGATACTTGTTTTTGAGAATCGATTCTTTTGATACAGTGGCAGTATCGAAAATATCAATACTTTAGGATCGATCCGCCCATCCCTATAGGCGACGCCGAGGGCTGGAGGCCTGGTCCCCGCAGCAAGCCAAGATCGCATAGCTTCTCCAGTAGATCATCATGCAGAGTAGCTGTAGTGTTGTTTCTGAAGTTTAGAAGCGTCTGGTGGTGGTATACATGAACACTGGTAGCTCCGATGTCCAAGTGCCATTAAAAGTCAGGTCAAAAGCAAAAATAGCACCATTTTGTATCCAGAGTGGCCACTGTGTGCTACTGCCACACCGCCATCTAAGCCATCTTGTTGGTCAGGATAAGAATAAAGAACATGTGTATTTGTACTTGGAGAGATCCATCTGCCTTGGCCCATATGAAACAATGCAGTCAGGTCCGTAAGTATTTGGGTAGTGACAACTTTTGTAATTTTGTCTCTGTGCACCACCACAATGGATTTGAAAAAAGCAATCAAAATATGATTGAAGTGTAAACTTTCAGCTTCAATTCAAGGGGTTTAACAAAAATATTAAAGGTTTAGGAATTGCAGCAATTTAGGAATTACAGTCCCTCCATTTTCACAGGCTCAAAAGTAATTGGACAAAATAACAATCATAAATATTATGATTAGTTTTATGTAACCAGTAGGTATTTGAATATATAACCCCAAAAAACTTTAAGAGAGTGACGGCTGAATATGACGCGTTAAGAGTGCGATATAGAGACAGACCGCTTGAGCAGTGCATGAGAGACGAATCCAATAGTGAATCATCCTGAGTTAAATCCATTATCTATGTGAGTAAATTTGATGATAATCATTTAATCTGGCGTAATAGGCTGTGTTTATTTCATCCTGTGTATGTAAAATGTGTATTTTATGGCTAGGGTGCGGGATGATCGGAGATTGTACGTCATTGCATGTGACGGGTGTTACGAGTTCTCGGTAAAACAGAATTCGGTGAGTGTCCGATGTAATATTGATGTGCATAAGATCATGCATAAGATGCATGTTATATTTTATTTTTGTACAATGGTATTGGAATTCACGTTATGAAAATGCTGACAGTGGGTTTTGTGTTTATGTGTAGGGTGCCACTACCGTGTTTGTTTGTCTGTTTCTAAAGAGTAGTATTTCACCCTAAAAGTGTGCCCTAACATTTGAAATAATTCGAAATCTGGAAGAATTGACACTTTATTTTAGTTTGCTGTAATGTTCATTGAAATATTCCTGTGAAATCGGAGTTTGAAGCTTATATGCTGTTAGGGTAACCCCCTCGTGGTGACTTTGGGTATTGCTTTCTTGGAATGTAAGTTGAGTGATACTAAATTATCACCTGTTATTTGTTTAAGTATTCATCAGGGAATCTTTGAAAATCACAGCAAAAGAAATCTAAACTGATTTAGTTTAAATAAAATATATAATTATATAAAATATAAAACCTGATTCAGTGTCAATTTATTTATTTTGTTAACTGGCAACATTTAATACTTGGAAGCAAATCCTTTGCAGTCAGTGACTGCCTGAACCCATGGACATCATCAAATGCTGAGTTTCCTCCCTTGAAATGCTTTATCAGGCCTTTACCTCAGCTGCCTTCAGCTGCTGCCTGTTTGTGGGTCTTTCTGCCTTCAGTCTTGTCTTCAGTAAAGTGAAAAGCAGCTCAATTGGGTTGAGGTCAGGTGACTGACTTGGCCATTTAATTTTTTTTCCTTAAGAACCCTTGGGTTGCTTTTCTGGTATGTTCTGGGTCATTATCCATCTGTGCTGTGAAGCGCTGTCCTATCAGTTATGTTGCATTTGGCTGAATGTGAGCAGAGAATATAGCCCTATACACTTCAGAATTCATCCTGCTACTTCTGTCAGCAGTCACGTCATCAATAAACACCAGTGAGCCCATTCCATTGGCAGCCATACATGCCCATGCCATAACACTTCCTCCACATGTTTGACAAATGATGTGGTATACTTTGGAATGTAAGCCCTTCCTTTCCTTCTCCATACTCTTCTCTTACCATCATTCTGGTATGAGTTAATTTTGCATTAGAACTGGTCAGGCCTTTTTTAGAGTTTTTTTTGGAAAGTTTAATCTGGTCTTTCTGTTCTTGAGTGTTACCAGTGGTTTACATCTTGAGGCAAACCGTCTGTATTTACATTCATGAAGGCATCTCTTGATTGTAGACTTTAACAGTGATACTCCTATCTCCTACAGAGCATTTTTGACTTGGCTAGATGTTGTGAAGGTATTTATCTTCACCAAGGAAAGAATTCTGCGATCATCCACTTTAATTGTCTTCCGTGGTCTTCCAGGCCATTTGGTGTTGCTGAACTCTCCAGTGCATTCCTTCTTTTTAAGAATGTACCAAATTGTTGATTTGGCCACTTCTAAAGTTTATGCTTTCTCTATGTGACTGCTGGCTGCAAGCCTGCGCACCGAAGAAACACAGCGCTCATCGCATGATTGCCGTCATGGCGCTTAACCGACAGCGTAGTTTCAGCACCCCTTTTGTTTTGGACAGCCAGAATGTGCGTGGCTATGAGGTGGAGCAACTGAATTCAGCACGGCTGGCGTCTAATCATTGCTTTGGTGCTAATTCACCCTCATGGAGACAACAGGGAGATGTAAAAGGAGCCAACCTTCGCTCTCAGGAGAGAGAGGTAGCATTACCTTATAGCAGTACTAATGGGTTCTCTCTTTTCCCCTGCATATGGAGATATCAGCACCGACGGGTAACCGCCACCCAAGCTTTCCCACCTCCACCAAAGCTGAGAGCTGCACCTTCCCCACCATCTCCGGGAAGCACCGCTGCTGCTAGTTTGTCATGCACGTCCTTGAGATGACACCGACCTCAATGCACAGTACATGCTATGCTCATCTCCACCCCCACACTCCCCCTGCATTTTCAGCTTTAATAAAGAGCACATTTCCACTCTATGATAGGTCAGTTTTGTTTTTTCAGCCTAATGATAGCTTCCTTCACTTTCATCAATACCTCTTTGGACTACATATTGAGAGTTCCCATGAACAGCAACCAAATGCAAGTTCAACACTTGGAATCAAATCCAGACCTGTGAAAATGGAGGGACTCTGTAAAAAATGGCTGTAATTTTAATGCAATATTTTTGTTAAACCTCTTGAATTAAAGCTGAAAGTCTACACTTCAATCACATCTTAGAGCTGTCCTGAGATCCTTGAGATGGACAAGACACACAGCAAGCACAAGAAAGTGCGGAACTGGGCAGGTGCGTTCCCAAATTGATAAGACTGCAGCAGTTGTGGCCTTCCCAAGACCCAAGACCAAAAAGGGGGTGAGGCAATTCCTGGGGTTGGCTGGCTATTATCATAAGTTTGTGCCTAATTTTACATTTACATTTACTGACCTCACTAAAAAGAGAGCACCAGATCCAATCCAGTGGACAGAGCAGTGTGAGTAGGCTTTTTGCCAGGCCAAAGCAATTTTGTATGGGGGTCTGCTGCATTTTCCTGACTTTTCTCTTCCTGTTGTTCTGCAGTACAATGTGACTTCTTTCACATCCCAGTCTCACAAGACTACAAGTATGCTATTATGTCAGATGTGATGTTAATTTCTTATTGACTGATTTAGTAAATGGCCTGAAATGTGGCCAACATGGAATGAAGATGCCAAAACAGTCATTAAGTGCCTACTGAAAGACGTGATTCCTAGGTTGGAATTCCATTATGTATAGACTTAACATCCTTTTTATTATCTATTTTTTATTACTGTCTGTCTAAGATAATCCGTGAAACCAGCCTAAAATGACCAGAATCTCCCATTGCACTCTGCTATGTCAGATCTTGCTCACACAGAGCTACAGGTTTTTCCCACACAACGTCCTGATAAGAAGACAGATGAACCTGTCATCTGCTGTCCATCCTGTCCATCAAACTGGAGCTTGTTTATACACCCACTATCACATCCAAATAGTCCCAGCTGGAAGTAACAAAAGCATGAATTAATTTTTTTGCATCATGCAGTGACATGGTGTTTCTTATTTTAGCAATATTTTTTGGATGAAAAAAGGCTATCCTAGTAATGTTATCTATATGAGCTTCAAATGAGAAAAGACAATAATCACATCAAGGTCTTTTACTGCTACACATGATGTACCTGATAGGCCATCCAGAGTTACTACATAATCAGATAACTTACTTCTAGCTGCCTGTGGTCCTAGAACTATTTCTGTCTTGTCAGAATTAAATAGATGGAAGTTACTCAGCATCCAGTGTCTAATGTTGTTTAGCAATAACTGGCACACCCATCTGTTTTCTCTATAACTTATTTCTAGTCTTGTTGAAGACCATTACTTGGTATCCACTTTCCAAAGCCCGGTCCTTGTCTTACTGCTCTTTATCTCTCTTTTTTTTTTCATATGAAATCAGTTGGCTGAGGCCCTTTAGGAATTTCAGTGGCACATTGAGATCTGCTGGCAGATTCATTGTTTTTCCACTCCTGCATTTTTTCTTGCTTATTTCTTGCTTTTTTCTTGCTATTATTATTCTCTCTTATCACATTATCAAATGATCCTTATCACATTATCAAATTAGTGAGCCAATATCAGAATGTATTTTTGACTTCAAAGCACTATTGTAAGTCGCTCTGGATAAGGGCGTCTGCCAAATGCCATAAATGTAAATGTAAATGTAAATACACCAACTGTTTGTGAAGCTATATTAAACATTAGGAAAAGATCTCATTCTGCACCCCACAAAAAGGCAGGATGACTTGCAAGTGTGACTGCTTCGCTTATCCCAGTGAGAGTTCTGCACTTATCCCAGTGAGACTGCTGCACTTATCCCACTGCTGCAGACTTTTGATTAACCTACGCATTATTACAGTTTGTCACTTTGTGAGTCAAATGTTCTTCTTTTTACTTTAATGTACAATACATTCCCATTTTGTATTTTCTCTGCATGCTCTTTTTAATATGGTATATATATGGTATAAATGTACATAACTGTATCCTCTGCAAAAAGATTTCTAGAGGAGATTTGAATAGTGTTTATATTACATGCTGTATCACATTGCATGACTTAATCTGTCACTGCACAAGTTTAGTGGAAGTATTCTTTAATACTTTCCACTTTCCATTCGTAATTCATAAAGACCGTTATATTCAATTTGGGTAATAGCTATAGGTTCAGAGAGACTTTGCATTGTAAAATGACAATTATAAGAAAAATCGGTTTATAAAATCTGCCTCTTCCTTTGGCTTTCCATTTCCAGTATTCACTCACTCACTTAATTTCAGTAACTGTGGTGGATCTGGACTCTGGGCCTAAGGAAGGAATACATCCTGTAAGGGCACCAAGTTTAAAAAAAATAATAATTCAAACAGTGATGAGACTAGTGGTTGATGTGGATTATGGTTGCCTTATTTATATAAAATAAAGGTTATTCTTCTTCTTCTTATTATTATTATTATTATTAGTAGTAGTATCTTGAATAACCATTTTATCCTGATTGCAGCAACACTCAACGCAAGGTGGGAGAATTCATTCTGAACTGGACACCAGTCCAGTGCACCACAGGGTATAATTCATGCATATTATTATTATTATTATTATTATTATTATTATTACTATTATTATTTATTGTTATTATTTGGGAATTATTTGTTTATGCAATTACTACTACTTCTACTACTTCTACTACTACTACTACTACTACTATTATTATTATTATTATTATTATTATTATTATGAATTTGTTGATAAACATGTAATGTCATGGGGAAAGTGCACAGAAATTTTCATTTAGAAGCAGATAATATCTTTATACTGCAGTAAGTTGCCAGAGCTTGTTCTACACTTTCCTGACACAAAATATAACAAAACATTATCAAAATAAAACAGTTCATGTCTGACAGAAGAAACCTGATGGTCTGGACCAATGAAACAAAGTGAGAGGTGAGATCATTTTATTACTATAACAACAAATCAAGCAACACAGTTGTTGACATGGTTACCATTAAAAAACAGATTTGTAAAAAGTCAACAGAGGTTTAAAAATTAATTTTTTAAAGAAAAGATTACATTCATATCACAAAATAATCTATTGAAAAACAAAAGTTTCACTGTTGATATAACAAACTGAGTAATGTCATGCTGAGCAACCCCCCACCCTATTAATAACAATTTAATCAAAACAAGGAGCTAAAAATAGCTACAAAGCATGAATCTTTATTTCTGTAATCAGTGAGATGTGACAATAACTCTGTGTTGTGTGTAAATGCTTTAGTATTTGACTTTGCCTATAAGTAACTTGTAGCTGAGTGGGGAAAAAGGGTGTGATTAGTAATAGTTAGTGTTATGGTATTTCTACATCTGAATATGAATGATTCTCCTTCCAAACTGCTGAAAATGTGGGATGGGTTCTAACAGTTCACCAAAACTGCTTTTCTCTGGAAAAAAGGATTGCAGTGAGACTCCCATCATATAACAGTGCTGGTGAGTTAATACGTCTCAATGCTGTAAGACAGAAAAGGACAGAATGCCAGACAATGTTAATCACAGTTAATTCAACAGCTGAAATATACAGTATTTACAGTATAATCACACAACATACACACAATAAAACTAATAAGTACATAATAGTTATTATTTAATGTCATAAAATACTTAGTCAAATATGGGGGTATCTCTCTCTCTCTCTCTCTCTCTCTCTCTCTCACACACACACACACACACACACACACACAAACACAAACATAAACAAAGAAATTGCAAGATAATTAAAAACAAAAATTATCACAAAAATGCAAGAAAAGAGTGTGTGCATGTGCAAGAGTGTGTGTGTATGTCTGTGTACATGCATTTAGCCCTTTATGAGGACCACATACGTCCTGACAAAAGATATACTCTCCTTTTACAATTTTATTTTATGTATTATGAGGCAAAAGGTTTTGTTCCATATAAACAGATGACTAGTGAGTGACTGAGTGAGTTTGTGATTTTTACAATAGGGGAAGCACAGCTGTCTGTCAGCAAATAAGGCCAGCATTACATGGTCACAGCACTACCAGTGTTTTAAGAGCTGAAATGACATGATTTTGCTCCATGACTTTGGAATTAAATAAAGCTTGAGTGTTGATCTGCCCTCCTGTTTGATTATTCATGTCAACAATATTAGCGTTGTCTGTCATGTAAAGCCAAAAAAGCAGCTAAGCTGCTAGCTAAACTAGCTAAATTTCATTGAAGAAAGTAAAGATAAAGGTAACGTTCTCAAAGAAACTGTCAGTGTCCTGCCTGAATAACTACTGCCCCATTGCACTCACACCTATCATCATGAAGTGCTTTGAGTGGCTAGTCATGAAACACATAAAGAGCAGTCTTCCCAACACACTTGACCCATTCCAGTATGCCTACGATCCTAATCGCTTAAAAGAGGATGCCATATCTGCTACCATCCACCTTTCTCTGACCCACCTGGGCAAAAAAAGACCACTATGTTAGGATGCTGATCATAGACTTTAGTTCAACATTCAACACAATCATCCTACAACAACTAACAGAAAAGCTGAGCCTCCTGGGTCTGATCACCTCCGTCTGTATCTGTATAGGACTCCTGGACTTTTTGACTGGGAGACCCCAGTCTGTCAGGATTGGCAACCTCTCTGAAGAGAGCCAACCTCTCCCCTACCGTCCTCACCACCTTCTAAAGAGAAATTATAGAGAGTGTCCTGACCAGCTGTTTGACCGTGGGGTATGAGAACTGTACAGTTTAAGACTGCAAAATCCAATAGCGAATTGTGAGAACAGCTGAAAAGATCATCGGGGTCTCTGTACTCACCATCCTCACCTCATACGGATGATGCCTCTCACCCATCCCATGGACTCTTCACCCTCCTGCCATCTGGCAAAAGGTAAAGGAGCATCTGTGCTAGCACCAGCGGACTCTGCAACAGTTTCTTCCATTTTAGGGCAGTGGTGGCTCACGGTTAAGGCTCCTGGTTACTGATCAGGAGGTTGGGGCTCCAGCACCACCAAGTTGCCACTGTTGGGCCCTTGAGCAAGGCCCTTAACCCTATCTGCCCCAGGGGTGCCATATCATGGCTGACCCTGCACTTTGACCCCAACTTCCTAACACGCTGGGATATGTGAAGAAACAATTTCACTGTGCTACAATGTATATGTGATATATAAAGGCTTCTTCTTCTTGACTCCTCCCAGTGTTCACCTGGGATACCTCTGCACACTGCATTTTACAGTGCTGCATTAGACACTTTCTATTTATGACACTCTTTTTTTCTGCCAATAATGCTGCTATATTATTGCTGCTACGCTACACAATAGTTTACAGTCCATCGTGGCAATAGCTTTCCCACACCACTGTTTTGTTGTCACTGCACTGTGTATCTATAGTACTGTGTATTTATTATTCTATGTACTTATTGTTTCACATTTGTCTCAAACTGTTGTGTTGTATATTGCATTTTATGAACTCCTGTGTACTGTACTACTGTACTGTTTTGTGTTGCACTACGGTCCTTGAGAAATTATATTTTGATCCAATGTATACGAGCTCCATAGAGGAATGACAATAAATTCCCAGTTGAACTGACTTGACTAATAACAGCTAGCTAGCAAGAAAAAAAAATCATGTTACACTGTTGTATAAAACTGTTATGGATAAGGCTACTCAGCTAACCACTAATACACCACCAAGCAATTTGTGAGTCCGGCACTGATATGTGTAAGTTTGAAAAGCTTAAACTTAGTGAACAACAGACATGGTCAATGATTGGCAGTTGGTTATGCGCTTTAGCCCCTTTGAGAGGTTTGGTAAATATTTCACTGCCACATTTTAATTAAATTTTAATGTGCTTCCCATGTAGTCTTAAAGCAATTACCTGTGTGTGTGTGTGTGTGTGTGTGTGTGTGTGTGTGTGTGTGTGTGTGTGTAAAAATGCTGCAAGAAGTCAGTAACTCACTGTAGTTTCTCCAATTTACATTGTGGATCCTTCAGAAGATCAGCCAGCAGCTTCACTCCTGATTCTTCTGTTTTATTGCCATAGAGATATATTTCTGTCAGGCGTGATGAGGGGTTTGACTTCAGAGCTGAAGCCAGAGCAGCACAGCCTGCACCTGTAATATTGCAGCAACACATCCTGCAGAAAAAAAACACACTTACCATACTCAGTTTTACCACTGAAATTCATTAAAATTAAATTACAACAGATTAAAAAACATGAACACACACATTACTATGCTGTATACTATCAGTGCTCTCTATCTATCTTTCACAGAACAACCTCCAAGATCCTAATCAGCCTGGCTTCAATCACTGACCCTCACTGACCACTCAGCATAATTTCAACAGCCATTGACACAGTCAATCACAAGACTCTCCTTTCCACCCTCATGAGTCTTTGAATTTGTGGCACAGCATGGTGGTGGTTTGCTTATTACCTGATAGTCGTTTCAGGTTATATACAGGGGATCTACACCTGCTCTATGCAGACTCTCCACTGGTGTCCCACAAGGCTCAGTGCTGGGTTCTCTTCTGTTTTCCCTCTACACCCACTCTTACCATGAGGTCATATACTCATGTTGGTTTTCATGCCACTGCTATGCTGATGACACTCAAGTCATCGTCTCCTTTCCTCCCTCAGATACTCCTCAGCATGCCTGGCAGACAACTCATCATGGATGGCATCTCACCAGCTGAATACCGAATACCAACAAGACTGAGCTACATCCTCACATCAAGATCTTGTGATTTCCCTAGACAACATTCAAATCACACTATCTGACAGTGCATGCAGACATTCAACTCTCCTTCTTGCCACACATAGCTAACATGACATAACTCACTCCTGGCAGGTTGGCCTCTTCATGTGATCCAATCTCAACAACTGATCCTGAATGCAGCTGAATACCTTGTTTTCAACCTCCCCAAGTTCTCCCACACAACCCCATTGACATTCTGTCTCCACTTGCTTCCTGTAACTGCACATATCAGATGTAAAACACTGATGCTTGCCTACAACAATGCCTAGCGAAGCAGCATTAGAATATGTTTTGATAAAGACTGCAAAGTACCCTGGATAAGGGTGTCTGCTAAATGCTGTAAATGATGTACATATCTGGTGATCTGCATCTGGAGAATCATAAGACCTGAAGAGCTGTCAGAGAGTAGATGTTTGTGTGTTGTTATTCTATACAAACATGTCTCCGTGCGTGTGCATGTATTAATCTCACAAGAGTATCTCCAGTGTACAGTGTGGATTCTCCAGTCCAGCAGAGAGCAGCTTCACTCCTGAATCCTGCAGGTTATTGTAACTCAGGTTCAGTTCTCTCAGATTGGAGGAGCCTGAGCTGAGAACTGAGGACAGAGCTCTACAGCTTTCCTCTGTCAGATTACAATTACGCAGACTGGAAGAGAAATTATGAAATATTAGAAGACTGACTTCAAACATACAAATATCCATAATACAGCTAATAATTAATGTCTATATGAAATCTCAATGTGTTACTGGTTTTCATAGAGGCTGTTTTAACACTGTTATTAATAAAGGAGAAATGTGATTATATAATTGTAATTTTATAAATATACATAAAATATCAAAATATTATCAATAAAAATAATAATAAGTAAGAAAACAAACAAACAAATAAATAAATAAATTTGGCCATATTAAATTCAGCCAGATTCCTAGACTGACTAATGAATATACACACTGGATACGGTCTCACACACACAAATAACCTGGAAAATGTGGTAAACCTGTACAATATAAAAAGGTTCTGCTCTGGGAAGATCTCACTACAATTCCAAGCCTTTTGATTTTGTGCACAATATCTTGGTTCCTGTTTCTGTTTTTTTTTTTTTTAAGTTATTGTTCTGTCCTCTGAAAGCCTGTTTCTTGACATTGACTACTTTTACATGCACATCAAATTCCATTTACGGTCCATATTTGGGTTGCAGACATATTCTGAATACAATGTTTATGTGCATACAGGCTTCGGAATATCCCTTTATACATGGTTGTTGTAAGAATGCATGAATTGCCATTCCTAAATACCTAGCCTACAGCTAAGCATCTGTTAGCACCCACAATTCCTTTTGTACTGAGCATGCACCTTCCAGTGGATTTTCTGAATAAGGTGTTTACATGCAACAAATTTCCGACTAAAACAGGCATATTCCAGGGGCGGGAATCAGAATTTGGGGAATCAGTTAATCTTAATCTGAATCGGGCAATCAGATTGTAGTGTTTAGATGACTCAATACTAATTAGAATATTGCCAAATTCCAATTAATATTGGAATATTGATGTGCATGTAAACATAGCCAATGATTCTGTTAGTCAATTTGGATTTGTTACTTATGGCAAATAAAGTCAGCCTGCACTTGCAATCGTCTCTACTGCCTGACAGTGATCTAAATTTTTTGTTGGTAATACAAAGCTTTATGCTGAGTTTTCCAGAAATGGTAAAACTGTGTGCCTTGGATTCTGTACTCATATGGTTACAAATATGTTGCTTCAAGATCTCAGTTTTTGGCTGACCGTTGTTCTGTTTTTTGTTGAGGACCCAAGTACAGTTGGAGTGCAGAAATATGGTCAGGTCCATAAATATTTGAACTTTGATGAAGTCATAATTACTTTAGCTGTCTACCACAGTATATTGGATTTGAAATTAAACAATGAATAAATGAAGGAACAAATTACATATTTCATTCGTTCATTCTTCCCTCATTATTTCACTTACAAGTAAGCAGATAAACAATCTAGAGTTTATTTGAGTTGTGGCATTTGCATTTGGAATGCAAATGCAAATGTTTAACTCTCAATATGAAGTTGAAAGAACTGTCACTGCCAGTGAAGCAAACCATTACTAGGCTGAAAAAATCACAATAAACCCAGCAGAAAGATAGGAAAAACATTAGGTGTGGTCAAATCAACTATTTTGTTCATTCTTAAAAAGAACACAGTGATGAGCTTAAGATCCCAGAAGGCCTGAAAGACCACAGAAACAGTCTTTCCCTGGTGAAGAAGAATCTCTTCACAACAGTTCAGGTGAGATCAACACTGTCAGGAGGTAGGTTAATCTGTGTCCATGTCAAAAATCAAGAGAAGATTTTCACCAGAGTAAATACAGATGATTTACCACGAAATACAAACCACTGGTCTCAAAAACAGGAACACCAGATTAGACTTTGCCGAAACATCTGAAAAAGCTGCTGACAAAAGCAGACAGATGAATTCTGAAGTGTAAAGATCTACATTATCTGTTCAGAATGCCCAAAGAGCAAACAGGAACTGAAGATAGCTGCAGTAAAAGGCTTGGCAGAGCATCACCAGGAAAGAAACCGTCTATAGGTTCCAGTCATTGACTGCAAAGGATTTGCAACCAAGTATTAAAAATGACAATTTAATTTGCAAGTTTTAGTTTGTCCAAAATACTTTTGGTCCCTTAAAAAGTGGGGGACTACATATAAAGTATTATAATTCCTACACTGTTCACCTGATTTAGATGCAAATACCCTTAAATTAAACATGAGAGTTATTTAATGTCAACTTCAACATACTTTGGTAGACAGATAAAATAAAAATATACTTTGTCAGTTTCTAAATATTTATGGACCTGACTGTAGGTCAAAACAGATCAATACTAAATAGAAAGTTTGATAGGTCCAAACAGAGTAGGTGTCAAAGCACCCATATTTTCTCTCATATGTTCCTCAGTCCAGACATAATATGCTACTGTAAAAAGTGAAACCATCTCCTGCAAAATTTACAGTGGTTTGTTTTAAAGATGATTAGAATAACTATTAACCAGCATTAATCCAAATAGTGCAGTTCAGTGTTAGATTAACATAACAAACATAAAAAAAATACTCACATAGCTTTTTTAGAGGCTTTGACCACTGGCAGCAGCCTCTGAAGACATTCCTCTGATGGGTCATATTTCCTCAAATGAAACTCATCCAGCTCCTGTTCTGAGTTAAGCAACACAAAAACCAGAGCTGACCACTGAGAAGGAGAGAGGCTGATACCACTGAGACGACTGTTACCTCTGCTGTTCAGGTAAGTTTGTACTTCCTGCACTAGAGAATGATCATTCAGTTCATTCAGACAGTGGAACAGATTGATGGTTTTCTCTGGAGATGGATTCTCCCTTATCTTCTCCTTGATGTACTCGACTGTTTCCTGCTTGCTGTGAGAGCTGCTTCCTGTCTGGGGCATAAGGTCTCGTAAGAGAGTCTGATTGGACTCCAGTGAGAGACCCAGAACGAAGCGGAGGAACAGGTCCAGGTGTCCATTCTCACTCTGTAAGGCCTTGTCCACTGCACTCTTGAGGAAATCAGACATGTGTGACTTGCTGAAAAGATCAGACAGATCAGTAGTTTGATTTTCTGTGAGATCCTTGTTGATAAAGATAAGAAATGCATACAGAGCAGCCAGAAACTCCTGAACACTAAGATGCACAAAGCTGAACACCTTCTCCAAGTGAAGCCCAAACTCCACTCTGAAGATCTGGGTACACACTCCTGAGTACACTGATGCTTCTTTGATATCAATGCCACACTCTCTCAGGTCTTCCTCGTAGAAGATAAGTTTGCCTTTCTCCAGCTGTTGGAAAGCCAGTTTTCCCAGTGCCAGGATACTCTCTCTGGTCTGTTGAGAATCAAGGTCACATTTCTGATGGTACTTTTGGTCCTTGTGTTTGATCTGAAAGATCAGGAAGTGTGTGAACATTTGAGTGAGAGTCTTGGGGATCTCTCCACTCTCTGTTTCACCCAACATTCTCTCTAGAACAGTGGCTGAGATCCAGCAGAAGACTGG
>JAKKZN010000019.1:16611571-16623807 GCA_033441825.1 Pangasius elongatus | reverse complement strand
GGTGATGTGGTCATATCTTCTGATTCTAGTAAGGACTCTTGCTGCTGCATTCTGGAATAACTGGAGCTTGTTTATGCACCTACTGGAGCAAAATATGTTTTTTGAGAATCGTTGGAAATTTTTAGTGGCCTCTCAAATATATCTACTTAATTTGTGTTAACCATATTGTTGTCTAATGTAAGCTAAATCATATTACAGTCATATGTAGATTGGCTTATATGCTGTTTGTATTGCTCATCCTCATGCACATGTATGGAGTTAATTTTGTGGCAAAAGTTTCAAATAAAATAATAAAACCCATGAGCAAAATATTATTTATCAAAATTCAAGTAATGAGAATCAAAACAAAATTAATTTTTTTCAAAAAGATTACTTTTGATTCACCCTGTCATTTTGCTTTATTTTTTTCTGATGCTTTTTTTGCTTCTGGAGTCTTTCTTGGTTTCTGACTCATATTTTTTCTTCTGGGGGGTGGATCTTAGAAGAAGGCATTTACTCTTTACTCTCTATTGTTCACCTGATTTGGAATGGGAGGTGCTCTGAAAATTAGCCACACCTGTAAGAGCCAATTCTGTAACTGGTATTATTTGTTAATGTACATGATTATGGTTTTCTATATATATAATTTTACATAATGTAATATTCCTTGGTACTTTTATTTCATAACTGGTTCAAAAAAACTTCCTTACTGAATGAATCCTGCCATTTTTTAAATGGTGTAAGGAAAAAGTGCATGGCAGGGTAAGGATAACAGTTTTCTTACCATCTCTCTGTATCTCAGCTAAAGTTTATAGGTGTTATAAACTGAAGGACTGAAGCTTTACTTATTTGTTTTAAGGAGTAATGGGTTTTTTGTTTGGAAGGTTTATATTCTTTAACTTCATATTTGTTTGATAATAAAGCATTTTTGTATAGGACCATCTGGACGTGTAAGATATATTCCTGGGGGCCAATATATCTTACTTTTAATTTTAATTTTTTAATTTTCCAATTATACTTGATTGTGTTTAAAAAACATAAATAGTGCCCCCTCATGGCTAATTTGAGTAAGTTGTACAGCTTGTTTGTGCATCCCTAGAAGAACCTAGCATTCAAGTTTCATAAAAAGAAGTCAGGGTTAAGCCTGTTAAATGTCAGCTGAAAGCAGATATGAACTTTACCAAATTTCAGCTCAATAGGACTTGACAGAATTCCTGACAGAGTTATTTGAACTTAGCCCCACCCCTATGTATGATCATGCCCCAAACTTTGCATATGTTTTTGTGTATACACCTATCAGGTTTCATGCAAATATATGCAACCTATCAGTTAAAGCTGTTTGAGTAAACTAGGCTCCACCTCATAATAACTGATTGGCATATTATTTACAAATGTCAACTTTTTTTTTTTGATAATTATTGAGTTTCACACTCTTCTGAGTAGTGTAACATCATAGTTGCGAAGATAGACCAAAAATTATCACAAATTTGAGTGGGTGGAAATAAATGGTCCAAAAGGTATTTTTAAATAGTTTAAGCAACACAATCAATTTAAAAAAGAAATTTAATGGTACATCTTATTTTTCAAGAGATTTTTTTGCGTGCGCCATCATGAATTGAGCCCCCCAGCGGGCATTTTGAGTGAGAGTGCATCAGATAGTAGTGGGTCAAAACCTACCATTCAGGTTTTGTGATGATAGCTCAATGTTACCCCTGACAAATGCCTACTTAAATATGATTGATTGATTGCAGCCACATTTTTTAATTTTAAGATGCAGCTGAGAATGTTCTCACCTTAACTCCACCCCTATGCATGACCACGTGCCACATTTTCTGTACGACCTCAACATCTTGTCCTTTATATGCCTTTCAAGTTTCTTGAGAATCCATGCAAGCACTCATGAGTTACAGCTGTTTATGTAATTTAGGCTCCGCCTCATTATAACTGATTGACCTGTGGTGAACATATTGTCTGCAAATTTCAGAATGTTTTGGATAATTTTTAAGGTTCACACTCTTCCAAATAATTTAAAGCAAGCTTTTTGAAGAATTGGCTAAAAACCTAGGAGGAGTATGCAAAAGTAGGTTTTGCATATTATGCAAATTATCTTAAATTGCAATTGGCAGGGCTAAATGGTTCAAGAGGCTTTTTGTTTGCAAGCACCCAAGGAATCCAGAGAACAAAGAATTTTGATTGTGGATCTAATAATTTATGAGATATGGACCAAAATGCAAAACCCTGTGCCACAGCGCCACCATTAGGCCAGTTGTGCTCATCTTGCATGTGTGAGTAGCAGGATGGAGTACGACCTACTGACCAAGGTTCATGTCTCTATAACTTACAATTTCGTCTCCACAATTTGTTTTAGCGGAGAATCAGAATAATAATAGTAATAATAATAATAATCATAATCATAATATGACAAATCTTGAATCTTGAAAAATAGGGTTACAGTACCCATGGTGCTTGGACCCCTAATAATAATAACACCACCACCACCACCACCACCACACAGGAAGTAAAGAGGTGTATTAGTGATTTATATTTTGTTTGTGTGTGTTTCAAGCTCATAAAGCTCACCTGGGTTTATGCCATGCTTTCTCTGCTTGGAGGTTATGTAGGGGGCGTCTCACTCTGTGTAGTCACGTGACATAACTGTCACTAATTAGCTGCATGAATCTACAGCACTGGACTGGTTGTACTTAGCCAACAGGCTGTCTTCATACCATTTGCGTGCTTTTCTTACAACCGCTGGTAATGGTGGTGGTGGTGCTTGATTTCACAAAAATCCAAAATAATCCTTTAGCACCTCTAGCCCATTTATGCAAACCACCCCGAGGGTTATTATGTGGGTGTAATAGTCAGGCATCCAAATACTTTTGAGCAATCTGAGATAATAGCTTATCAGGCATAAGGCAGGGGAGAAAGGAACCCGAGATCAGAACCCACTTTTCTGGCAGACACTGTATACTATACTTTATACTAAAACGTGTCATAACAAGACATCCAATTGTTGAAGTCCAATTCCAAAACATGCAGGTCATTAACAATATAAATACATGGTCTACTAATTATATATATTAATATATAATTTCATAAGACACACACACACACACGCGCACACACACAAACAAATATACAGTAACTGTATATCTACATACATTAAACAAATCATTTCAACATGATCATCTGAATTTATGATTTAGAGGTCATGGAACAGAAGCTGATGGCTCCATGTCGGCAGACTTATATTAAATATCTTAAATGCGTCTGAATAACAGAAATATTAAAAAAGAATAACTGAACTAAAAGAATATTCGAAAAAAATAACTGTGAGTAGTGATACAACGTCTGTCCTGTGTGAATGCACCAGTGTTTTTCAAGAGCACTCGGTCGAATAAAACTCTTCCCACAGTGTAAAGCAGTGGTACGGCTTCTCCTCTGTGTGAAGACAGAGGTGGTTTTGGAGATCACTCTGTTGATTAAAAGTCCTCCTACATCCTGAACAATAGTAAGGCTTTTCCCCTGTGTGAATGACTTGGTGTGCTTTGAGATGCCTCTTGCCTCGAAACCGCTTTCCACAGTCTGAGCAGTGATACGGCTTCTCTCCTGTGTGAATGCGCTGGTGTGTTTGGAGTTCACTCTGTCGGATAAAGCTCTTCCCACACTGTGAGCAGCAATACGGCTTCACTTGTATGTGAATGAGCTGATGATCTTGGAGATTACCATGTCGAATAAAACTCTTTCCACATTGCGAGCAGTGGTACGGCTTCTCTCCTGTGTGAACACGCTGGTGTTGCTGAAGATAACTCTGTTGTGCAAATCTCTTCCCACACTCTGAGCAGTGATAGGGCTTCTCTCCTGTATGAATTCGCTGGTGTCGGATGAGATGACTCTGTCGAATAAAACTCTTGCCACACTCTGAGCAGTGATGTGGCTTTTCTCCTGTGTGAATGACTTGGTGTTGTTGGAGATCACTCTGTCGAATGAAACTCTTGCCACACTCTGAGCAGTGATATGGTTTCTCTCCTGTGTGAATGATCTGGTGTTGTTGGAGATAACTCTGTTGGGCAAAACTCTTCCCACACTCTGAGCAGTTATATTTCTTCCCTCCATTGTGAATGCGCTGGTGTCGCTGCAGATTACACTTGTGGGCAAAGGTCTTCCCACACTCTGAGCAGTGATGTGGTTTTTCTCCTGTGTGAATGCGCTGATGTCGCTGGAGGTTACTCTGTTGGGAAAAACTCTTACCACACACTGAGCAGGGATAGATTTCTTTCTGCATTTGTTCATTAGAGGTGTCACTGTTCAGACTGCCAGAGATTGTTTGCTTTTGACTAGAGCTTCTTGTGGGCAGATTCTCATTAATTTGTCCTGATTTTATGAGTCTCTGATATTCCTCATAGTGCCATTGTCTGATGTGATCTTGGAGGTAAATTTGAGATGTATAGGAAAGTGAACACCAGGAGCAGGAGAAGACTCGTGACTGGCAATCGTTCATTTCTGGAGCAAAAGATGAACAGCATTAGAAGCACATTGTTAACCAGTACAAACCATTTGAACTATTTTTTGGAACAAAATATGAATGTAACAGTCTCTATTAATCATAATTAGATTATGGATACTTGCAAGTCATGCAGCGTGATACAGAAAGTAACAAACGCATTTGTTACCTAGAAGATATCCTCTAGTAATCCTTGTTTTCAGATTCTGATCAAAATACTCCTTCACACATCTATACCAGTAAATCAGTCTTAGCCAGGCCATGCCTCATGTGGAGTAACAATACAGTAGCACTTAATTGTCAGCTGGTGGATGAGCTTTCAACAGCCACCATGTTTGCTAAAAATAATCTGAGTGCGGACGATGCTTAACTTCCCCCTTGAGATAGCATGTCCATCCTGCCATGACAGCAGCAATGAAACTATATCTTAGTAAACATCTACAGGGCCACCAGAAGGACAGAGTGATTACAACTAAGCATGGTGTGTGATATTTTAAAACAGAAGGTGACATGGGAAGTAGGGGTGTAACAATACACTCCTGGGCAAAAAAAAAAAATGGGCCAAGCCCAATATGGCAAATATTACACTTTTAAATTTATAAATTGTCCCAAAAATTTTGATTGAAAAAACAGTGCATCTGACTCTGGAAAAATAATCGTTTGAAACATAATGAGCTCCGTAGCAGAATCAGAGCTCCAAAGTCGGCTAAAATGCCCAAGTTCTGCAGCCTCTTTCTCAGGCACCATAGATCACAGGGGCAGGGGTAGGGTGTTGTTTGAAAGCTACTGAAAAGCTATTTTTACTGGTTATAATGTGATCATGTAATCCTATAAAGTATAACGCATGTTGATCCCTGCATTCCAGAGTTATCGGGCTATGAGACCGCAATTTCGCAGGCTCTCCACAAAAGAACATGATCACGTGACCAGAGTGCACTCTATATATTTTGATTCTAGTGTATGCCACTAAAAACAAATTGAGCAGAGTAGGGTTCAAGGTCTGAAACCCCCTTAAACCCTGTTTTAGATTAGATGATCCCAATAAAACCTCGGCCGAATTCTTTAACACACTGTGGGATAATATGTGTTCTCCATGTCAGATTATACTATGAAGAAGATCCTCTAAGGACAGACCTCTGATTAAAGATATTATTATGTTCTGCTTAATATCCGATCAGCACGGCCTTGCTTGAGCAGGAAATTGGTTTGCACAAAGATCAACATTCTTCAAAGTGACAATGAATGATTTTTTTTTTTTTACATTCTTTTCATCACATAACCCAGCGTGTTAGGAAGTTGGAAGTCAGAGCTCAGTGTCAGCCATTACACAGAGCGCCTGTATGTCCTGACTGATCGGTAGCCTTAAATACTAAGCCACTTGTCTTTTTTACATGGCATGCTGGATTACTGCATGCTTGGTTATCTGGGTCATTCCTTCAGGTTGGGATGGCCTCCATTTTGTGCAGGCACTTCAAGATGGACCCAGAGAGTTCAGAGAGGGGGAATTTAAGTCAGTGTGCAGCCAAATGGAAATCATGACTCTGACACAGTATTGTTTAACGTAAGCACCAAGGAGCAGGATGTGGTATCCTGTGGCTAAACCTTGCACACTAAAGCCACCCTGATTTGTTCATACTGCTAATAAAGGAATCAGATCTGGTTACTGTTAACCGGACAACATCTGGAGGAGTGTTATCTGATCTGATCACATTCTGGCTGCAGAACATGCTGAGTTTACACCTGGCAATGCAAGGAGTAGACAGGGTTCTCCTTTCATTTTTCAAGGATCAACCAAATGCTTTTACCTCTGCTCTTGCGAAATCTCTTTTTTCTCTACATTTCAATAAACTGAAAGCTGAGTGTTAGTGACGGCTGTACCACAGACTGTTGTTGTGCAGATGTAGCCTTCTTCATCAGCCTCTTTTAAATGCTTATTTTCACCATTCTGTTCATCCACAGGGGTGCTGTGGCCCACAGAGCCTGATGTTCCTTCACCTGAAATTCCATTATTTACATTTAAATACTTTCATCTCAATCAAAACTGTGAAAAAATATCTGAAGAATAAGTGTTCTTTAGGCAGTCACAAATAAGGTCTAGTGAATTCAATGATGTATTACTGAGCTTGAGACTGGACTCTAATACACCTTGTTCTCTTACAGTGGTAGTCTTCATCTTCAGATTCTTCCTTTATTACAAGTTTCTGTTCATCCATAGGTGGGATGTCTCCCACAGAGCTTGATGTCCATCCACCTGAAAATCCATCAGATGAATTTAAACAGCCATGTAAAAATGTGAAGCACAAAACAGAAGAGTGATTGAAAAGTAACAGTTGTGACATTTGGTCAGTAATAAATTAAGTGTAGTTAATACTAAAATGAGAATCAGACTGGACTGTAATGTGCCATGCTGCATTACAGAAGTTGTCTTCTTCATCAGGTTCTTCCTTTTTTATATGTTTCTGATGGTCTACAGGGGTGATGTGTCCCACAGAGCCTGGTGTCCCTCCACCTGAAGCCGTACAAGTTTCTATCTGCACATCCTCACAAAGCTAATAACCAAAGAAGAAGAATACTTATTTAGTAAAGAAAGTCAGCAGTTTTATATATCTTGTTGTGTGAGGAGATAATGATGATGTTGATTTGCTTGGTATGAAAGCATCATTGATTTTTTTTTCCCCCACTACTCCTCATAAAGCAGATTCATATGCAATAGCAGTCTGTGCTTACCAGGACAGCATGCAACCTAGCAGAGAAGGAAATCTGTAGGAAATTTTTTTTTTTAGCATTATTTAGCATTAAAAATTATTTTTTCGCTGCTCATTCTAATATTCAGTTGCCCCAAGCTTTATGAAACCAAACAACCACCAGCCTATTACCAACATATAGATAACCTTTACCTGTGAGTAAGAAGGAGTGTGTGGAGGTTTCCTGCAACAGCCCAGTTGTGCCTCTGCTGATTCCATTACATGAAAATATGAGGTTCAAATCAATAATCTGGAAATAGAGGTTCAAGTCATTGCGAGCAGAAATCTGGACTATTCTGCAGAATAACAGACTCCATACAATCCAGAGATAAGAAAACAGGGGAATCACAATTAGTCAATGGCAGCGCAATACACATATATGTAGAGAGTTTTTTGGAATTATGATCACTTATTTAAGTAAGTAATAAGTGATCATTTATTTCCTGTTACCTAAAGTAAACAACTCGACCTAGTGAAGGAGTTTATGCATAAATCATGGGCATTTAAACATTAATTTTGGTTTTCATGAAAATACTGTAAATTCTGAAAAGCGTGTGTAACTTACTCATGCTCCTGAGTATGTGTAAATTTACACATAAAAGGCTAACTAATGTAAACCTCGACTTGATCAACATCAAATTATATGATCTGCATGAATTACTGCACTTTTCGATCTGGAACATACTGTGGAATTTAAACTGTTTATGTCTATTACACTTTCATCCAGAGCAACTGATAGAAGAGCTTTGGAGTCTTGATCAGAAACACATCCTCATGCTAGTTCACTCGCTCAGGGACTAAGAGCTCCATCAAGAGAATGGTAAAATGGTAAATTCAGCTAACCCAAATCCATGAATTAAAAGAAATAAAACTAATCATTCAGTTATGACAAAAGAAATGGCGCTGTACAAACAGAGGACGGCCGGTCTGTCTGCGCAGAGCCGTAAGCCGTAAACAGATGCCTCAGATGATGGAAGATTGACAACTCAATTATTGTTAATATTACATATTATTAAATATTTTTATTGGCATAGAAGTGAATTGCCTAGATATGCACACTGTCACCGTAAACAACCTCCTCACTGCATTTCAGCTTTTAAAACTTTGGTTAGTGCTTAACATAAGTTCTTACACTCAAATACTGAAAACGCATCACCAAAGTTACACTCCAGGCGGTACAAACGTCCAACTTAAACCGCTTCGTTTGGCAGTGTTTTGAGGAGGAGGAGGGAACACGTTTCTCAACTGGGTAATATTAGCTGAAAGTGTCCACTTCAAAAATCTACCAGAAATAGTCGACCAGTTACCTTTGGGATCCTCATTTCAACATACTACAGCTGTGTCCGAAATCGCGTCCTGTGACGGTACGTACTGCATTCGATTCGGTCTGCTGTTTGGCTGTGGATAGAGTATGTACTGATCAGTAGACGTGTGTAGTATGAATACAATCCAGACATACTACATCCGCCATGTTGGAATTGTCATGTGACCTACGATGTCATAATAACCGCAACAAACTTAAAGAGCCCGCCAGATTAGAGCAAATGTTTTTTTTTGCTTGTGTAAACCTTCAACAAGTTAACAACAAGCTAACCACAAGGAACAACGTTTAATACCGACAGCACTACAAGAGCCGATGCGTTGCCTTCCGACAGCTCTTCCACGCCAGCCCCGTTGCCTTATGCCTTATGGGATAGCGCAGTGTCCATTGGTTCCATACTGCAGAATCTCGGCAGAAGCAGGAGATCATCCGGTTATTTCTCGCACACTGTTTTATGAATACTGTCTTAAGCCTGTATGATGAGGAAACCGCAGATGCCATATCATCCCGTCATCCCTATAAGCCTGCGTCGGTCACTAAGAGGACACACTAATTCTAATCTCGGATACTGTTCAGGACGGATTGAAGACAAATTGAGACGCAGCACTTGATTGTTCATTTCATTCTCCCAGCTTTCTGTGCACTTTACCTTTTATGGAGTTTTGTGGGCGTCACTATGCAAATCAGCCGTGTCGGGAACGCGCGTTACAGGTGATTGGCATTCATCAATATACACACACAAGCACAAAGAAAATCAGCGTTTCCGGTGGAAATTTAGTTCGGTTTGGTTTACACAAACATTTACACACGTTTACTAAAAAGACTGATAAATGAGGCCCAATGTTAGTGATAGATAACTACATTAGGATAACTACATTAGGTGATAATGATTACAGGTAATCATTATCACCTGGTGGAGATGGTGGTGCATTCAATAATAAACTACAATAATTTAGCAAATGTTCACAAATAAATGAGTTTTTATTTATGTTTTTACTAAACCGAAATCTCAGAGGAGTAGCATTCTCTCTGCTAGTTTAACTTACCTCAGCTTTTAAATCACAATGTAGTAAACATCCTCAAATACAGACAATAAAAGCTGTTATTTTTATGTAATGAGAAATAAAATCAGGAATAGTTTCACGGAGAACTTATTAACCCGATCAAAGGGCTCCAATTTTTTGCAAGGAGAGAGAAAATAAAAAGCTTGTCTTCTTCTGTGGTCAGTTTACATCGCAGTTCATGTTCACAGCGCCGCCTGCTGGAGCTTCCTGTAAATCACGAGTCTGTTACCAGGGAAACCAAACCTGAAAACCAGGTGTGTCCTTGTCTCCGTCTTTATGAGAAAAGTTCATGAACTTCCTACCTCTGTGGTACTTACACTCAGGTCTCAGTGCTGTGATTAATCACAGCTTAAAGTTTAGTTATACAGCAATTTGCTGCTTTAAATTGAATAAAAACTATTTCACTAACTTTGGTCAAGTGATTTTTTTTTTTTTTTTTTTTACAACAGATGAATCCATAAGGATGTCTTGAAGGAGTGAGTTCTGTTAGATTGCAGATTTCTTGCTGTGGAGATTCCCCAGAAACTTTGCAATAAAGATCAGTGACATGTCACTTTATGGAAGATATGGTTTATTTGCAATACTATATTTATATCCTGAATTTATATATTTCTGTAAATAAAATTGAATTGAATTGAAAACTACAATGAACGCATGTTCTTGTATTCAGGGACATGAAACCAATCCTGGGTCCGAAAGAACATCTGGTACATTCAGCATACTGAATATCAGGGTCTTTAAAAACCAGTGAATTCATACATTTACCATTTATATCCTGTATTTATTTCTGTAAAGCTGCTTTGTGACAAAGTCCATTGTTAAAAGCGCTGCACAAATAAAACTGAATTGAATTGTTGCATTCCTTTCAAATATAGTATCGGACAGATTTAAATCCTTTTCTGAATGACAAAATATGGTGAATACAGCCACTTGTTCTGGACATCAATGTCTAACCTTTTAATCATTTACATTTACATTTATGGCATTTAGCATATGCACTTATCCAGAGTGACTTACAGAATTGCTCTGAAGTCTCTATCAATAAATATATCCTGATACTGGTTCACTAGGTCATGGACTATGAGCACCATCAGTCTAAAAACTTAGGTAATATAGTAAGAAAAGCACACAGGCAATAAATTTTTTTTTAAATCATGTCTTTGTCTAAGAGGGAATGAACCTCTTGGTTCGCATACTAACTCCTCGTTAGTATAGTGGACAGTATCTCCGCCTGTCACGCGGAAGACCGGGGTTCGATTCCCCGACGGGGAGACACAGTTGTGGCCTAACCCAAAGGTGAACCCGAAGGTTGTGGGTTCGAGTCTCGGGTCCGGCAGCGATTGTAGGTGGGGGGAGCGAATGACCACTCTCTGCCACCTTCAATACCACTGAGGTGAGACCCTTGAGCAAGGCACCGATCCCCCAACTGCTTCCTGGGCACTGCAGCTAAAATGGTGTGTGTGTTCACTACTGTGTGTGTGCACTTGGATGGGTTAAATGCAGAGCACAAATTCCGAGTATGGGTCACCACACTTGGCCACAAGTCACTTCACTTCACTTCACTTCACTTGTATAGTCACAGCCAGATACACCGTTGAGTCAAATCTCTCCAGCAGCTGCCAAGGCGGTGTGAAAGTTGCAGACGTCCAGCCATTTCTGGGATTGGACAGAATTTCCTGAAGCTTATTGTCTAAACTGAACTATATCGTTGAAACATCAACATTAGATACTATATCTGTGATATTTTATTGTAAATTTCTATATTATAGGAGAATAACATGTAAAAATAACATGTTTGTAGTCAAAACATAAAAACCTGCCAGGTGTATCAAAACCAGCCCAAATTTAATCAACCCCCCCAATGCTTTTTTTTCTAGTCCTACGTGATCAAAAGGAGCCCAATTTTGTGGGAACTCGCCCAACCTGGCAACAAGGAAAGCCATGCAATTAGAGCACCAATAAGCAACTTTTGATCACCTGATCAAATTAGACCTGTACTATTGGATATAATGCAGTAAAATTGACCTTTCCAATTCCACAACATTGTCACAAAATAATGCAAAATGTCATGAGGAAAAGTCTCAGTTGTATGTAAATTTATAATGCATTACGTTTAGTAGAAAAATAAATTATAACCATGCACTAGAGTAGCTCTACGCCCAAAATAATGCAAAGTCAAATCTAGGATGATGTTAGGATGACGTGACACGAGGTACGACATTACCACTGGAACAATACGAGTTTAAAAATATTTTGCATAAACAGTTATTGGAGTTTTCAGTACTGGAGTTTGCTTTCCATTAGAGATTTTAGATGTTCGGAGAAGGCTTGATAAGAGAAAAAAGATTAGGACTTGAGTTGTCAGAGCTTCTACATTTTCTCAAACTCACACTTCTACAGCCAATGGCCACTTGGTACCTTCTTGAAAAGAATTAGAGACAGTTCTCGATTATCTGTAATGAGAAAAGGAAGGATAGAATTAGAGCTGTCCAGAGCAGAAGACAAATAAGGATGGTGAAATCAGTTATATATATATAGTCAAATGGTGGCTGGCTATGTGGACATGTTGCAGCAGGCATCCCTCTTGACTGAGGGCCTCGTCTGTGTGGTAATGACTGGGTCTT
>JAKKZN010000019.1:16581948-16593182 GCA_033441825.1 Pangasius elongatus | reverse complement strand
CAGCTCCCATATGGTCTAGCGGTTAGGATTCCTGGTTTTCACCCAGGCGGCCCGGGTTCGACTCCCGGTATGGGAAACTGTGTTTTTTCTATAAGCTACACATGAAGGAAATTAGAAATAAAATGTGCAACTTAATTACCGTGCTTTCAGGAGACTTTCCCTATTTTTTTTATTGTAAATAACATTTTCCAGCCATAAGGTGGCAGTAGAGATGTTCAGTAAAGCTCCTGATGTTGCTCCTCAATTATATCAGATAACTGCTGCTTTTCCCAGATCTGGGACACTCTTCCGACAGCAAAAAAGTTGCTCTCACTGAACATACATCTCCAGTACCAGGTTTATCCTGGTCAGGATGTTATATTTTAATATACTATATTATAAGATGAAGGTTAAAAAACCCAACAAAAAGCCATTTGAGAGTCAAAAGAGGCTCTTAATTAGTAACACTAAATGACAGGATGTTGATAGCAAGTCTTTATGACTTTGAGCTACAAAGCAACAATTATCAGTTTCAATTAATGTGAGAATGTCAATTAAATTGTGGGAAGGTGTTCACTGAGATGGCTGGGGTTTTCAGCTCCCATATGGTCTAGCGGTTAGGATTCCTGGTTTTCACCCAGGCGGCCCGGGTTCGACTCCCGGTATGGGAAAGTGTGTTTTGTAGAAGCTACAGATGAAGGCAAATAAAATGCACAACTTCATGGCCGTTCTCTCAGGTGACTTCTCAAATCAATTCGTTCTACAATTAATAATTTAATTATGATTTATTCTGCTATAACCTGCTGCAGTATAAATGAAGGCTTTCCATGTACTCCAAGTTTTAATAAATGTTTTTATTCATTTAAATTAATTTCATCTCATTACCACTGATTGTTTTATTTTGTCCTGAAACAAATTGTTATGTAATATGTTGTATATTGCCATATAGTTTATGCCAAAATATTGCCATACTTAGCAGTCGTTTATTTTTCAGCCATAAGGTGGCAGTAGAGGATTTCAGTCAAGCTCCTGATGTTGCTCCTCAGGTAAATCAGATAACTGCTGCTTTTTCAGCTGATTCTCTTTAAAATTCACTGCACTTATTTCAGGAGATCATTTATAATCACGTTTCCAGAGTTATATTATCAGAGTGCTTGGTTAGTTGCTGCTTTTACATTGCAGCTTACAGTGCACCAAACACACCTTTCTGAAGTTTATTTTACTTAATATTCCTGTCTTAGCCATGCTTTCTTTAACATGACCAAGTCATTTGGTGCAAGTAAAACATACTTACAGGATGCAATCGGTTGGAAAAGCTACAGTATAGTGGACTTAGTGAGGGTGTCTATGAGGCTTATATGGAGAATAGTGTTTGTGGTGTGAGACAGGCCTGCAGTCTCGCTGTCTATGAGTGTGTGTAATGAATGTTTTACTTATCAGACAGTGAAATTACTCTGTGAAAGTGAAACATCAGAATGTTTCAAACATTTTTGAGTGATAAAATACAATAGCTTAAGTAAATAAAAATGTATACAAAATGTATAATTTAATACAGAACTGAATGGCCATTTAAATATAAAAAAAACTGAAAGAAAATACAAACAAAAAGTTTGCTGATCAAGTCTTTTCAGCCTGAATCATAATTGTAGCTAATTTGATTAATTGTATTAAGAAACCACCCTCAGCATAAGCCGATGGACGCAATCCGCAACACCTGATCTTGTGTCCGTTGATGATTTCAATATCATTTCCATCTCAGCACTTCTCAGCACTGAGGCTTCACAGCAGAAGGTGAGCTGCAGCGAATAATGAGGCAGGTGATGTTTTACATACCACACCGAGCTGAGAAGGTCGGCCTCATTTGTCTAACACAGCAACACACAAACAACATTAAAAAAAAACAAAAACAAAACACAAGTTGTGACAATCACCAGAGAGCTGTTGGATCCACACTACCTAGTAATATTTTAATTCTAAACATTCTCCACTCAAATGAGTCCAATACATGTGTTAGTCATTAAGAAACCTCAACAATTATAACAACTATATATATATATACATATATATATATATATATATATATATATATATGTGTGTGTGTGTGTGTGTGTGTGTGTGTGTGTGTGTGTGTGTGTGTGTTAGAAGTTCATATGTGAATATTAATGTTCACACTTACAAGTGACAAGTCGCTTGCTGGCGTGTGGCAACCGCTACTGTTATTGCTTGTGGGCGTGTACTGTCCAACATTTTTTAAAGATATATCTGTATATAATTCTGATATATGCTTTTATATATATTTGATTTACATGTAGCATGCTCTGCATCATTCCAGCTTTGTTCTCAGATTAGCAAAGCAAGCTAACTCTGACAGCATTACACTCACCAGAGTTATCAACGATCTCTGCTACTTCCTTCCAAACTTTATTTTTCTCCGTCACGTTTCTATACACGTTTAATGAAAGGTTGTATATGATACAATACGATAAGATGAAAGTTTTGCTAGATGTTTGTGTGTCAGACAGTAAATGGGAACTGATTGCAGTTACGACCTAAAGGTGAACAATAAGGCTCAGATGAGTAAAATGTTGGATCGGCGTTTAATAACTGATGAAATATAAAAGCTCTTGGTAGTGGAGTTGACTTCTGGAGTTGAATTTATGCTGCAAAATTTATATATATATACACAATATTTTTTCTGTTTTCCTTCTTTACCTTCTTCTTTTGTCTTTCTTCTGTCTTTCTGTCTGTCTTCTTTCTCTTTATTTGCTTTATTATTCCACAAAACTGTCTTTTAAGATTTTTTTTTAAAATTTTGTACAAATTTAAATGAGCATTATGCAACTTCTTCTCAGATTAAATAAAAATGCAAAACTGGAAATTGGGTTTCAGTTTAACCTTTCCCTACAGCCATAAAAAGTGTGTGTGGTGGGGGAAACACTTAAAAATAGCAATAAATACACTAAAATAACAATATTAACTCTGAAGTGAAGACTTCACTGATCATTTTTCGCTCTGTTTTGTGGCTTGGAACATTTTTTGTGTCACCACCAGACCCACGTTCCTGTTAAAGCCACAGTGAGGAACTGCTGAGAGAGTTCACATGAAAACAAGCTCATCTGCAGCTCTTTCAGTTGACGTCAGACGTCATCCATAGCACGGTCCAATCATCTGACAGAACAAGTAAAACTGAGCCGGAAATTCAGCTGTGTAAGAAAAAGGGTGCTGTAAAGGTTTGTTATCTTGTATGCAGCAGAATGGAGTCCTTAAAATACAACAGTGGTTCTTAGGGTCAGTTTATGTTCTTTAACTGAGTTTTAAGGCGGCGTTACATCCTTCAGGTCAGGGATATTCAACTAAAATTTGTGAAGGTCTTGTTACATATAATTTGTTGCTTATAAAGATCCGGATAAGCAGCTCACACGACTGAAACAGATACTTTTACATGCTTAACCATTACTGATTAATGTATTAATTTATACTTGTTGAAGGTAAGTTATTATTAGAAACAGCCTAAAGAAATATGATTAAGAACTCCGCAACTGTAGACGCAATGAGATGTTAAATTACAGTCGGAGAGCTCGGGTTTCCTCATTCAGCTCCTGCTGTACCTGAGGAATGGTGTGATCATTTATTCATGAGCCTTGCACATATGTTCTGCTTTGCTTGTGAACAAAGAGGGCTTGGCTCGTGTTGCTTCCTTAATTACACCCAATTAAGGCGTAAGTGTCTCAACTGAGAGCGTGTACTGGTGTTCATTTCAAATAAAAAAGTCAGCAATCATGAAGACAAAGAACATAAAGAGTATACTTTACATTAGATAATCATTCTACACAAATTAACACCGTTTAAGGCTAACACACTGGCGAATATGATCGTTATTTCTTCTCCATGATGGAGGAAAAATCAGATGATTATTCATTGTAAGCATTTTCAGTTAATTATTTTTTCATAATTCATCCAAGCTGTTTTTTTTCTCTCCAGGCGAATTTTATTTCTCTTTGGTCTGATTAATGCGTAGGCAAATTTCTGCTTTATTTACCTGCACAATCATTTAAAATGTAACACCATTTTAGACTGAGCAATTACAGTAGATGATCACTTATCACAGCAGAGTAGCAGAGTGTGAGACAGTGTGTGTTCTCCACGTCAGATTAACGAAGGAGATCCTCTAACGAAAGACTAACGGTTAAAGGAGATGACTACGATTTGCTTACGTCATCAATCAGCGTGATCCGGAAATCAGTTCGTGCAGAAAACCGGTTCGCATAAACACACACATTCTTTAAAATGGGTTTTTATTGTAATAAAGAGAATTTTTCTGTCCATTAACATGTTTCGTTTACGCTTCACCATCGCCACTAATGTACTTGTAGCTGTCATCTTATTGGTGGATTTTAGATTAGCATCGTAGCAGCGCTCATAGTCATCGACTGTCTTTGGTCACAGTGGCACTAAATAATAGGAGCTTGTCACATTTATGCATTCAAACAACACCGACCTCAACTCATGACCAAAGAATTCTTGTACGATGTGAGATTTCTTTCTGCAACGGCAAAATCAGGAGCACGTTTGGGTTGTGTTATGTGAAAAGCACGTGCTCCCACAGCAAGAAGGTATCCATAAAATACCCACCATGGTTTGAGATGGAGCCTTAAAACAGACAAGGTTCTAGTAAGAACATCAGCTAGACATCAGTGTACAAACACATTGCCTTTCCTTCATGAGCGCTATTCAGTCCAGGCAGACGGACAGAAGCTCGAAGCACTGCAAGCACCGCAGCATCGATCTTAACTCTGCAGATAAACAGCAACCGCACGATTTAATTTTCCCTGTGACAGCAGGTTGATTTGAGAGCACGAGAGCAGGAAGTAATGCATTTGAGTAAATCTACGTTGGCCCTGCACTGCTCTGCATTATGCTGAGTTTTATTGCCACTGCACTGCATCTGCAGCATGGCTCCCCCAATAAACACACTCCTGAGTTCCTCCTCAAGCGTGTGTGTGTGTGTGTGTGTGTGTGTGTGTGTGTGTGTGTGTGTGTGTGTGTGTGTGTGGGCACGTTTTTATATCATGGTGGGGAAAAAAATTTCCTTACAAGGATGAAAAGATCTTGACTTTGAGATTTCCCACAAGGAAAACTGCTTTATACACATGTGGATCAACTTACTTTGTTGTGTATTTTCAACACTTTCAATATGAAAAATAACTTTTATATTGATTCAATGGATTTATTGCATTTTGGGAAAAACAAATCAGTTTTTATAATAAATCTTTGAAAATCAAAATCTGGATTTGTAATTTTTAATGTTATTATAACCTAAAGATGCTATGTGAAAGTTTGAAACAGAAAATAGTGGTTTTCATCGAGCCACTTTCTTGGCGAAGAAAACACATTTTTACTCAAATTAATCAAAATGGATTTATAGCGTTTTGGAACCAAACTCTTCATATATATATATATATATACAGTGCAAAACACATAGAAGCATGAAAACATGAAATTTGACATATTTTTGCTAATTCCACGTGGGCTTTCATGTGTCTTGCACTGAGGAGAGGCTTCAATCTGGCCACTCTGCCATGAAGCCCAGAACAGTGGAGAGTTGCAGTGATGGTTGACCTTCTGCAAGTTTCTTTCATCTCCATACATGATGTCTGGAGCTCAACCAGACTGACCATCAGGTTCTTGGTCACCTCTCTTACCAACGCTCTTCTCCCTGATTGCTCAGTTTGGCCGGGAGGCCAGCTCTAGGAAGAGTCCAGGCTGTTCCAAACTTCTTCCATTTAAGACCTATGGAGGCCACTCTGCTCTTAGGAACCTTCAATGTTGCAGAAATTTTTGTAGCCTAAATCACATCCAACCAGTTGAATTTGCCACAAGTGGACCCAAAGTGTAGAAACATCTCAAAGATGATCCAGAGAAATAGGATGCACCTTAGCTAAATTTCACATGTCAGAGCAAAGGCTCTGAATAGTTATGTCAGTTTGATAAAATAATCATTTAAAGCATTTTAGCATAAGGCTGCAACATACCAAAATATGAAGAAAAAATTATATGTTTCCTTTGATTCCTGAAGGTTTGGGTGCAGGATAACATTAATTAGCCGCCTTAACAAGTATGTCAAAGGAAGGTCCTCACAAGGATGGTAAGACAAACGTGTGTGTGTGTGTGTGTGTGTGTGTGTGTGTGTGTGTGTGTGTGTGTGTGTGTGTAGATTCTGAGAGTAGATTACTGCGCACTACAGTGAGGGAATTCATCAGACCAAGGAAATCCCTGGCAGGGCATCCCAGCTCAGCAGTTCTCTTGAGGCAGCAGGGTGTGTGTGTGTGTGTGTGTGTGTGTGTGTGTGTGTGTGTGTGTGTGTGTGTGTGTGTGTGTGCATTCATTTTCATTTCTGTTTTCTTCTTTTTTTTAAAAAAATATTTTCAACATTACAGCTTACAAACTAAACATTAAACATTACAAACTAAATGTCACACACATGAATAAAAGAAATTATTAGAGAGATTATTATTAAAGAATTGCTGTAAAATTATTCTCTGATCGGCTCTGTATGAAGCAAATTTAAAACTTGCTAGTTGGTATTCATGTTGTACATCATATCCATACATCTGTTTATTGTATATTTAATGTTCTATATACTGTATTAATATATTATGTATTCTGTGTGTATATTCACTTTGGTCTCACACACACACACACACACACACACACACACACACACACACAGTAGAAGATATAAAAATACATTAACATCAACATATGCACACTATCTTAAACCACAGATCTTCCTCAGCCTTGAGCTCTGTATAGTGTATGACGTGTGAGGTCTTTTCACACGATGCTAATCACACTTCTGCATTACTCATATATCTGTACATCCTTTGAATCCTTTCAGAGGTAACGATTCTTAGCTTCTTAAAAGGGTTTTACTTCTGCTGTAAGCTTGTGATTGGGAGTTTTTCAGACTGCCAGAGAGCCATAGCTCGGCCCCTGAACACGACGTCACCTGCCTGTCTTAACGCTGGGATTCGCTCCTGTCCTGACTGTAAAAGACTCTGGATTAAAGTTTTTGGTAAGTAAACGTACCATGACATGTAAGTAAACCTAATGTTATAGTTTGCCATGTTGCTCCTCTGAGCGACCACTCAGAATCTGTGAAAATGCATGCATGTGTGTGTGTGTGTGTGTGTGTGTGTGTGTATGCACGTATGCGTGTATGTGTCTGTGTGACTGTGTGTGTGTCTGTGTGTGTCCGTGTCTTGCTTTTCTTTTTGCAAGTAAACATGTTATAGTTTGCCATGTTGCTCCTTTGACATGATAAGGAGACCTGAGCGGCCACTCAGAATCTGCAGTTTGTGTGTGGGTGTGTGTGTCTGTGTGACTGTGTGTGTGTGTGTGTGTGTGTGTGTGTGTGTGTGTGTGTGTGTGTGTGAGTGTGTGAGTGTGTGTGTGTGTGAGANTGCGTGTGTGTGTGTGTGTGTGTGTGTGTGTGTGTGTGTATGCACGTATGCGTGTGTGCGTGTGTGTGTGTGTGTGTGTGTGTGTGTGTGTGTGTATGCACGTATGCGTGTGTGCGTGTGTGTGTGTGTGTGTATGCACGTATGAGTGTGTGCGTGTGTGTGTGTGTGTGTGTGTGTGCATGTCTTGCTTTTCTTCTCAGTCTTTACGATCATACACATAGTCAACCACATCTTCAGCGTCCTCAAGTGGTTTTAAGTTCCTGTGCAGCAGCCAGCGCTTTTTTCGCCACCACATTCTGCTGTGTTTTTGTTTTCTTTTTACGGCAACAGGCAAGCGGTGTCTAGACAACCCTTCAGAACCTTCTATGTCGAATGGTTTCTCTCATCTGTCTTTTTCCCCATTTTTATAATAAAGTCCCAGTCTTTTTTTTTTCTCTTATGAGAATGCCACAAATTCTGCCTTTGCCTAACATTGCACTAGTTCATATACCTGAAAATACATAATTATTTATGCAAATTCTAGTTAGACATTAGAGACAGAATAAACAACATTATCTGAAATAGTCTAAACTGACATCGAATGATATTTTTTATTGGTCACGTGAGGCAGCAATATGCAAGTATTAGGCATAAACATACAGAGGTGAGTCAAAAGAAAACTTTAATTTTGTAATGTTGCATTATTTATTGTAAATAGGTTTCAAAAAAGTGTCTACATAATCTACGTTTTGTTCAGTGGAAGTTCTCCAGCACTGAATGAGTATCCGGATTCCTCCAGTTGCATGTGCAGCCATTCGGTTTACCCCCACAGTGGTCCCCCTTCAAAAATGAATAATAATCAAGATAGTCAATAATTTTACATAATAATATAAATAAAATAATAGTAAGAGAAGAATAAGGAATAAGTAATAGGGAGAGAGAAAAAAGGAAGGGAAAGGAAGGAAAAGGAAACCCACCCTACTCCTCAGGTGGTCATGAATAATATTATAACTAGTCTCAATTTACTCGTTAAGAGTAAGAGTATTAGTTATGAGTTAATACACATGTGGCAAGGAAGCCTGACCTGTACATCAGTCAACTGTTTAAAAAAAAAACCCAATATGACCACCCCATAGTCATGCATGCTATGAGCACCAATGAGTGCATTCTGAGCTTGTCTTCAGAGCATGCAGGGTTTTTTTGCTGAAGTAGTCACTAACAAAAAACAACGTTTTAGAGACACCATTTCATCTCATAAGGAGAAGCCTTAAGGGATTCCAGCACAAAGATAAGATCCTTCATCAAACTTGGGGAACTGTTGTGGATGAAGGTGCCTTTACCATTTCAGAAAAATCAGAATAAGTTTATGAGTTCACTGACAGATTTTATCCACTGTGCTGTAAATTGCTATAATTTCCTCCACATACACCTTTAGTGTAGATGGGGACTTATTGCTGTCTAGCAGCACCTGAGGAAAAGTTAATATTTTGGGAAATGGGCAATGCACCAGATCTAGTCAATGAGGTGCACACCATTTGTGCAAGGACATACAAGACCAGTGTACTAGAGGCTCTTGCCTTTAGGAGTGTTTCCTGGACTGCTAGGTCATAGTCCTCAGTCCACATTTCAGACTAAAGGGACAAACCCACAGGCACAGGTGACCTGGGTAGGGGTGCTAAACCTCTGCATACATTTTGGATAGCAAATATGCTCAGGGAAGAAATGGTCAGGGGATTTCAGCTACAAGTGGAAGTAGTAGTGGATACCAACACCTTGTTGACGCAATTAGGACCTTGTGGCCTGGTTCTGAATTCTGTCCAACATGTGGACAGGATTAGCAGTAAAGAATGAAAAGCGTTTAGTAGATGGTGTTACCAGTCATCGGCAAGTGTATTCTGTCCTGGCTATCTGTCTCTGCCAAGAGGAACCACAATAAACTTGACAATGAATTTGCCACACTATTTTACAGTCCCAGTATAATAATGGTACATCTTATCTTATCTTATCTTATCTTGGTAGGTGAGTCACTTTCATTGAGGCTAACCATGGACGAACCCACCTGAGGAGCTTGCTTGCAAGGTGAAGTGTGTTGTCCAATCTGACTGTCGTATCTTAATAACCATAACATGTGGAAACGTTTCAACACTGTTAAGACAAACTTTAGGGGCAGGCCCTCGCTGCCAGGGGCTTGAGCAAGACCAAGTGAACCTTTGTGAATGTGAAACTGGGTTACAATTACCTAAAAGTGCTGTGTGGCCAGTCCATTTGGCAAGCCCTTAAGGTTGCAGTGTTTTCACTCTGAGTCAGAGTCTAAATCTGCCAGCAGGAGCTTCACGTCAGCAGTCAGCGCAGGAGATGTCAGAACCAGACATGGAATCATTAATATGGTCAATGCCAAGGCAACCAGCACATAGTTGGTGCCCTGATTCACATCACTGGCTTCATTTGTAAGGTTCATTTATTATAAATAAGGGTTTTTAAGTATTTAAGTATTTTAGTTAGTACTTACAGTCCAGCTCTTATAGCTCTTTGTCCGAAAATAAGTTCATTACCTTGTTTAATTACCCAGAAGTCTTCAATTCATCTTCGTTCACCTACAATATTTCCAGTTTTGTGTGTGTGTATGTGTGTGTGTTCTCTTTGTTTCTTTAGCCTTTTTATATACATTGCAGTTTGTGGGTTTTGTTTCCGTTGTAACAGCCAACACCTGTCTTAACCATAGTCTGCTAACATCGTTAATTCTCTTTCGCTCCGTGGCCAACTTGACGCTTTTACAAGTTCTGAGCAGGATTTGAATCGAGGCCCCCAAACCACTAACTTTGCTGCAGTTCCCTGCCAAAGTGGCGGCAGAATAAACAACTTCCTTTGTCAGTGGTATCTCCACAAGTTAAACCAAATCAAATGTAATGTCTTCTTTGAAAAACAAAATACAAGTAACTTGTTTTTTTTTTTTTATATTGAATACTTTCTCACTGAGTAAGTATCAGTGTACATTAAGAGCTGATTGAACAAAAAATAAAACAAAACATATCTAGACAGGAAACTTTTTTTTTTAATGAGAACATATCAACTCCTTCTTGGGCTTAAAGGCAGAAAAGGATCCAGTCCGAATTCAAATGCAACATTTGTCTATAATATGTTGAGATCATGTTATCAGCCTTTATCTGGATGATTTTGGAGGTAGCTACATGTATCCTTGGTTGTTCTTTGTACTCTATGACCATACCCCATACATCAGCATTGGTGGAGCAAAATCTCCAGCACAGGGAGGGTAGAGGGAGATGTTTGTGTACAAATATCAATAAACTCTAGTTGTAATTGGTTTGTTAAGATTGTTTTGTTAAGCATCTCAATCTTTTTGTTTACAGGATGGACAAATCACTAGTCGGGATTCCTGGAATGAGCAAGTTACATGTCCAAATTGTCAGTGGCTCAGTGGTTAGTATGTTTGCCTCGCACCGCCGGGGTTGTGGGTTTGAATCCTGCCTCTGCCCTGTGTGCAGAGTTTGCAAGTTCTCCCCAAGCTTCAGGGGCCTTCTCCAAAGACATGTGTTGACAGGATGATTGGCATTTCCAAATTATCTGTTGTGTGTGTGTAAAACTGGTACCTTGTCCAGGGTGTCCTCTGCCTTGTGCCCTGAGTTCCCGGGGATAGGCCTGTAGGATAAGTGGTACAGAGAATGGATGGCTCAGTGTGCTGTGGACTCAGTGGCCAGCTTTCTTCCACCTGGTCATCAACTTCTTCTTCTTTCGGCTTTTCCCTTCAGGGGTCTCCACAGCGAATCATCACTCTCCACCTATCCCTATCTTCTG
>JAKKZN010000019.1:16563034-16575534 GCA_033441825.1 Pangasius elongatus | reverse complement strand
TTACTAATAACAGTAAATAAAATGGATAATTGTATAGAAATGCATGTTTAAATAAAGAGAGAGAGAGACAAGTTACAGACAGGTGTGGAAACAAATTATTATTATTATTATTATTGTTATTGTTATTATTATTATTATTATTATTATTATTATTAAGAAGAATATTACTACTACTATTATAGGAGTTATGCATGGAGAGTCGTGTGTGTGTGTGTGTGTGTGTGTGTATACACTCTTAAGCAGCTTTCCAGGCTCAGTGGGCTGATATATTGCACTGTGTGTGTGTGTGTGGGATTATCAGTGTGAATCATCATCTTTAATAATAATAATAATAATAATAATAATAATCATAATCATAATAATATATAGTATTAATAATAGATAATGATTAAAAATGACCAAAGAGCTGGAGAGAGAGAGAGAGAGAGAGAGAGAGAGAGAGAGAGTGTGTGTTTAAAGCAGGACACCACACTGAGAGATGTGCGCATGTGCTGTGTGTGTGTGTGTGTGTGTGTGTGTGTGTGTGTGTGTGTGTGTGTGTGTGTGTGAGGCCTCATGCTTTCCTTTTCAAGCTGATTGTAACATTCAGTAATGTTTATATTTTCTACGTGTGGAGAAATACTCGATCCTTCTCCGTATACTGATTTTGTTTTGAAATACGTCTTTCACACAGACTAACGCATCGTTTCATTAATTGAAAAACCAAATGTACGGAACGTCTCGATAAACCCCGCAGAGCAGCGCGATCAGATCTCTTCAAAACCTGCTTTGAAACTTTACTGATTTAACACCTTTAGTATTTGAATAAATCTGAATGTTCATGCGCCTTTAATGTTAATAGATCGTTAATAGATTGTATTTGCTGAAGTAATAAAGTGTGGAGTGATGGACACACAGTGTTGGCACTAATCTATCCCATCATGCACCACAGAGGAAAAGGGGCGGGGCTTTGAGAAGCTCACTTAGGCTCCATTTACACACTTGCAGAAGTCGTCGGTTACGTTTGTCCATTTAGCTGTGGCACATAAATATTTAACAACTTGATAAAAGCGTGACATTCATGTGTGAAGAAGTCATGCTTCAGCCCTGTTCAGACGGGATTAGTTTTACACGTGGACACGTGTGATGTAATTATTAGCCGAGTATCTCTGGGATTTTAATCCCGTCCAAATCCATCATGTCAGTCATTTTTATGGACTACGAGGACACGCTTCTGAAAGATCTGTCCATATTTTACCTTCTGTAGAATGAGCAGTAGAAATAACTCCAGGTGTTATAAGCTTGTATCCCATCTGAATGGACGTGAGAAAACACGGTTTCAGCTTTTCTTCAGTATAAAGATGCTTGTTCTTTTCTGTCGTCTCCTGCTAAAGCCAGAGCGAAAGAAATATAAAACACAGAATGGTAAACTTCACTCGACGTTTAAAAGGACGTGACGGATTAATGTGATGATTACAGCGAGGATTATTCACACAGCTCACCATGTCCTCGTTCACACAGCATCGCTTTAGTCTTTATTTTTCCTTTTTAAACTGATGCTTTCATGTGACGTCATACTGCAGCCCTGGTCGGATTGCATTAGTTTATCAGCGGGACGTCTGAAAGAAATTTTCACGTCTCCTCGGTGATGAAAGTCTCGCGTCCAGGACCGCAGGAGAAGCGAGTTTCTGGCAGGTTGTATTTTCTACGAACCCGGACGTTTGCGTCACGTGGGTCATTATGTATTTAAGGAGCTGTCAGTTATACAGCAAGTCATTATTTGTAGAACAATAAGCGTTGCTGATGTGCGTATGTGAATGTAAAGTAATGCTTTATTCCTGTAGCTGTAGCTATAACGGCTCCTTTAATCAGCCTGCAGGATTTTAAATGTTTTTCCCAGGCAGCGTGTGCAGTCGAGGTTTTCCCGCCCAGGTGGGTGTTGGAAGTGTCTCTCTTACACAGCATCCGTTTCTCATTTGGTGATTTGGGAAGAGTTGAATATCTGGGGAAGGGGCGCTGATGCACACGCTACGAAACTAAATACAGCAAGACGCAGCAGTCGAACATCTTTTCTCCCAGCAGGAGGTGCGTAGAAAAGCATGGCCACGTGTCCGTCCCCGATGGCTGATCCTGATGGAAATAAAATCCCGGAGGAAACTACCCCGAGCCCCGTGTGCGTTTCGCCGTGCCGGACGGGGCTGTAGCGAGGGAAAGCGTGGTTGCCGTGTAACTCTATAACTGCGTGGTTGCTGTATGAAAGATGGAGCCTTGCTCTACGCCGTCCTGTCAGTCATCCTGCTCATTAGAATATTAGACCACACCCATCATTACAGCACTCAGCTGAGGATTTTATAGCATTTAAATCTTTTATTTTTTTTTATTATTAAATATTGCCTGATGTTTGTAGAAAACACTCGGCGTTGTGTCGGTATCTAACATGGAGTTCCCTGTGCTTATAAAATTACAGCATGTATCCTGTTTCTGATTAATAACCACGACTTCTGGGCCTTTACTACTTTAAGTTGTAATAAAGCTGAGTGTCGATGAAGCACTGTGATTTTAAATACAGGTTCGACCACAAGGGCAGTTTTCTATGCATAAAAAAAACATTTAATTCATTTCAGAGGATAATTTCAGCCATAATAATAATAATAATAATAATAATAATAATTAATAATAATAATAATAATAATAATAATAATAATAATAATAATAATAATTCTGTTTGTTTGTGTTAAAGGCTGATCAGCTGACAGAGGAACAAATCGCAGGTAAGAGCTGACGACTTTCTTTCATCTGAACTGTAGAATTAATCACTTCTGCAGTTTTTATTACTTTAGTCTTGTGTGTGTGTGTGTGTGTGTGTGTGTGTGTGTAAAATGAGTGTGTGTTGGGAGTTTATTAATGACGTTCCTGCGTGTTTCAGGCTCGGATTAGAGAACCGTGATCTGCTCTGTTCTCTTTATAACCTTTGGAGTGTTTAAACTCTGGCCCTGATTGTGTGTACACGTGTGTGTGTACACGTGTGTGTGTGTACACGTGTGTGTGTGCACGTGTGTGTGTGCGTTACAGAGTTTAAGGAGGCGTTCTCGCTGTTCGATAAGGACGGAGATGGCACCATCACCACTAAAGAGCTCGGCACGGTGATGCGCTCTCTGGGACAGAACCCCACCGAGGCTGAGCTGCAGGACATGATCAACGAAGTGGACGCTGACGGTGAGCTTTACACTCGTCCCTCAGCATGACAGAGAGGGTCTGAGAAAGACCTCGGGAGGAAGGAAGGAAGGGAGGAAGGAAGGGAGGAAGGAAGGGAGGGAGGAAGGAAGGGAGGGAGGAAGGAAGGGAGGGAGGGAGGGAAAAGAAAAAAAATTGTTGTCTGGAAAACAAAATGTAGAATGAAATGAAGAAAGAAACGAAGGAAGGAGTGGAATAGGAGAGGAAGAAAACCAAAAGAAACAAAGAAAGACAAAAAATTTAAGACAAGAAAAAGAAAGAGAATAAACATAATAACATCATAATAACAATAACATGAGAGACCGAAAAGAATTAAGCAAAAAAAAAAAAATAGATCTGAACAAATCGATAGAGAGAAAGGAAGAAATGTAGAATAAAATGAAGGAAGAAACATAAATGAAGGAGGGAAGATGGAAAAGTAAAATGAGAGAATGAAAGAAGGTAAAGACGAATGAAGAAAAGAAGAGAATAAATAAGGAATAAAGAAAAATAACGACAGGGAAGTTAAATGTTGCGTGTAGTTGAGTGGATGAAAACTTCTGCTTTAAAAAAAAAAAATCTTGAAAAAGATTTTCAATGTTCATAAAAGTGACGATTTAAAATAAAAGTAATAAACCTGATTTTAATCTGAATTGACTTGTTTACATTAAGATTCATTTACTAAACATCAGGATCGTTTTTATGGTGTACTGAGAAAAATAATGAGTAATTATTAAAGATAAAAATAAACGTCGCTGTAAAAACCCAAAACCTCCATCATTTTAATTCATTTTTAATTTCAGATTCTGCAGAAGCACATTATTCCGTCCTTTCAGATCTGCACCATTTAACGTCCTTTTCTAAAGAGGTGTAAACGTCACGTGTAAAGAGCGCTTCCTCATAAACCGGTTGGCAAATTTCTCTGAAGTTCCTTCAGATGCGGGGTTTAACACTGTCCTTTCGGGAAAAGCGAATGATTATACAGTGTGAATATGGTTGCACATGTGCTTCCTGTCTAAGGTTCTTCTCTCTCCCTGAGCGACGTTGCGGAGGTCAGGTGGTGATAAGGAGATAAAAGCGCTTGCGTAACTCACTCAGCGAGTCGCAGCAATACAGTGGAATGCAGCCGGGATGATTGTTGTGTGTGTGGTGATGATGATAACGCAACAATACGACACAGTATCTCAATTTACAGCGCTCAGGTGTGAACGCTGCTTTAAAGTTCAGTTAGATTCAGTCGTCTCTCACAAAACTTTTCATTCCTCTTCCTAAGTGTGGTTTACCCTGGTCAGGAGTCTATCCCCTGGAAAGATAGATGGGGAGAGGAACAAAGGAAAACAAAAAGAATAAAGGATAAAGTAAGATGATATTGAGTGAAAGAAAGAAAGAAAGAAAGGAGATAGTGTCAAAAGAAAGACAGACACAAAGAAAGAAAGAAGCAAAGAAAGAGAAAGAAGTGAGGAAAGAAGAAACTCAAAAGAAAGAGGACAAAAAAATTAAAAGTAAGTGAGAAAGAGAATGAAAGGAAGAGACAGGACAGAAAGAAACAACATGAATGGAGAGAAGGAGAAACGTAGAATAAAATGAAGAAACGGAAATACAGTAGGAAGGAGAGAAGTAAAGGTCTGAGCTGAACGTTACTCGGAACCATCGCTAGAGCTCGCTTATCAGATGAGACATTAAATAAATAAAAATAAAAGTTGTTTATTAAGGAGTCGTCTCATTTCTGTCTAAATCGTTTTTGTTTCGATTCAGTCTTTGGGACGGAGAGATGCAGTGCAGGATTCACTCATCTTTCCACCTTTGAGTCCCTTGGCTTTAAGTGAGTTTGCAAAATGCAAAACTGAAGGTGACCCTTAACTGTGTCTCCACCCAAGAATTTCCCTGGAGGGGAAGAGGCATCGTATAACCGCTGAGAAGCGTGCGTCGCTTACGACTGCGCACTGAACATCTCTGAATGTCACACGGGCTGTGCTCCAAATCAGCTCCACTGCGTGCTGGGGTACGGGCTTAAAGACAAGTAAAGGTTTTAGCTTATACTGTTCCACATCTTCAGTTCTGTCTTTACTTTCAGTCGTGTATTTTTATTTCACTACCAGCTCCTCCTGGTGATCTCGAGTAGGCGTGTAATGTTAATAACAACAGTGTCGAAAATCCATGTGCTTTCTTCATACTATATTACCTCCACTTCAGAGTTTTTAGACTGATAGTCCATAGATTAGGATTAGCGGTGAGGGTTAGGGATTAGGATTAGCAGTGAGGGTTAGGGATTAGGATTAGCAGTGAGGGTTAGGGATTAGGATTAGCGGTGAGGGTTAGAGATAAGGATTAGCGGTGAGGGTTAGGGATTAGGATTAGCGGTGAGGGTTAGGGATTAGGATTAGTGGTGAGGGGTAGGGATTAGGATCAGCGGTCAGGGCTAGGGATTAGGATTAGCGGTGAGGGTTAGGGATTAGGATTAGCGGTCATGGTTAGGGATAAGGATTAGCGCTGAGGGTTAGGGATTATAATTAGCGGTGAGGGTTAGGGATAAGGATCAGCGGTGAGGGTTAGGGATTAGGATTAGCATGGTTAGGGATTGGGATTAGCGGTTAGGGATTAGGATTAGCGGTGAGGGTTAGGGATTAGGATTAGCGGTGAGGGTTATGGATTAGGATTAGCGGTAAGGGTTAGGGATTAGGATTAGCATGGTTAGGGATTAGGCTGGTTAATAATTAGAAAGTTCATTAACAATATTAATATAAAGCCAGTTTGAAGTGTGATGATGATGATTACTGATACTGATGACTTATTATAATTACTGCAGTGGAAGCTCTAAACAGATGACGTGCGAATGATAAACGTGAGTAAGTGTAGACGTTCTCCCGCATCGTGAGATATAAGCGGAGGTGAACACCATAAAATGGAAGCTTGGTGTACAACATGATAGTGAACCAGACTGTTTCCACATATAATCTTCGGGGGGAAAAAAAGAAGAAAAATGTACATTTATGGCATTTTGGCACTTCAGAGCGACAGAAGTGCTGACGATTCTGAAATATCCTCATACCTGTTCACTAGCTCACTGAGAGTACTCAATCAGCCTAAAGCCCTGATCAGGAGGAAATACAGCATGAAAAAAACACACAATGTGGATATTTCTAATACCAACAATTATAAATATACTGTAAAGACTGCATAATAATAATAACATAGTTGTTATTAAGACTTATAATAATAATAATAATAGTAATACAGCTCGTAGTAAGTGTAGTAACGGTTTCAGTGTAATGAAGTGTTGCTAGAATTGGAATTTGATGTGGTGAAGACGGACGAGTGGAGTGATACACACTGAAATGTCTCTGTACTGAACGTCAGCACTCCTGGATTAGTGGAGCAGAATTAACTGTTATTTATAACGTTATAAATATCATGATGAAAATGTACAGTACAAAGGCGACGAAACACAAGGACCGTGCACCGATTGCACTTGCGCCATCACATCAGCGCCACCTTGAGGTAGTCTCATCATGTCACATGACGTTACATCATTCCAGATCCAGATAATGTCCATTACGCTGCTTGGATAAACAGAAATCGTAATTAATCCCGGCGAGTCTTTGTAGTGGAATTTGAATGCTGGACTGTATTGTATATTTCCTCTTCTCAGGTAATGGAACAATCGACTTCCCTGAGTTCTTGACCATGATGGCCAGAAAGATGAAGGACACAGACAGCGAGGAGGAGATTCGCGAGGCCTTCCGGGTTTTCGATAAGGTCCGTTTAAACACTTAACTGAGCCACACGCAGTTCATATGACATGTCTAGAGGAAGGTTCTGTCCCACATGCTGTATAAACTGTATGAAATACACACTCTTCCTCTCGCTCTAGGATGGAAATGGCTACATCAGCGCTGCAGAACTGCGCCACGTCATGACGAACCTCGGCGAGAAGCTCACCGATGAGGAAGTGGACGAGATGATCAGAGAAGCCGATATCGACGGAGACGGTCAGGTGAACTACGAAGGTACAGAACAAGGCTTCATCTCCGTTTCTTATGCAGATTTATGCACTTATTCAGAATGCATTTTAGCAAAAGCACCCGCTCACACTGGAGATGCCTTAAACAAGACCCTAATCCCTAACTGCTCAGATCTGTGCTGGGATTATATTCTGAGATTCCACTGCCTGAGGTAGGATTACTGGTGAAGGTTAGATATTAAAATTAGTGATGAAGATTAGAGATAAGGATTAGTGATGAAAATTAGAGATTAGGATTAGCGGTGAAGGTTAGAGATTAGGATTAGCGGTTCAGAGTAAAGATTAGGATTAGGGGTTCAGAGTAAAGATTAGGATTAGCGGTGAAGAGTAAAGATTAGGATTAGCGGTGAAGATTAAAGATTAGGATTAGCGGTGAAGATTAAAGATTAGGATTAGCGGTGAAGAGTAAAGATTAGGATTAGCAGTGAAGATTAAAGATTAGGATTAGCGGTGAAGATTAGGATTAGCGGTGAAGAGTAAAGATTAGGATTAGCAGTGAATATTAAAGATTAGGATTAGAGGTGAAGAGTAAAGATTAGGATTAGCAGTGAAGATTAAAGATTAGGATTAGCGGTGAAGATTAAAGATTAGGATTAGCGGTGAAGATTAAAGATTAGGATTAGCAGTGAAGATTAGACATTAGGATTAGCAGTGAAGATTAGGGTTAATGATTAGGATTAGCAGTGAAGATTAGACATTAGGATTAGCAGTGAAGATTAGGGTTAGTGATTAGGATTAGCAGTGAAGAGTAAAGATTAGGATTAGCAGTGAAGAGTGAAGATTAGGATTAGCAGTGAAGATTAGGGTTAGTGATTAGGATTAGCAGTGCGGGTTAGTGGAATAGTGGTGAGGGATAGTGATAAACATCAGGGATTAGGGGTTATGGATTAGTGGTGGTTAGTGTTAATAATTAAGGGTTAGGGATTAGGCTGGTTAATAATTAGATTAGTTCATTAACAATATTAATATAAAGTCAGTTTGAAGTGTGATGGTGATTACTGAATAAATGAAACGATTTTCATGTCTTGATTAAAGAATTTAATAATAAACTGTTAATGGTTTAACAGCTCGGCCAAATCCACTGAACAAGTTTAATTTTTTTTTTCCAGAATTTGTACAGATGATGACTGCAAAGTGAAGCTTCCTGCCATCTTAGAAGAAAACAAAAGTTTTATTTACCTGTTATGGAAAAAAATCTAGAGTTATTGAGAATTGTTTCTGTACAGAGAACGATTGAATGTTGAAATTAAAATATCTTCCTTCTGTCCACACGGATATAAAATCAGAACATGTGCATGAAACAGTTAGCGCTCCCTCCCTGCAGCTCCACACTCCGTGATTAAAGAAATAATACCGGACCTCCAGCTTCCTGCCTGCAGACGCAGCACATGTAAAGCTCGGGTGATGTGTGGTGATGTCATTTCCCTCCGTTTTCTCTTCTTCCTGCATGCAGAGTGAGAATGAACGTGATGTACCCGACTTTTTGTACATCGAGACAAACAGCCACCGATGTTAGGCATGTGCTGATATTAAATTTACGCATTTCGTACAATAATTACGCAATATATTAGTCACAACAAACTAAATTCACTGGAATTTAACAACTGGATGTAAAGAAATCAAGCTCTTTTTTAAATTTTAAAATTTAAAACTAGAAATGTGAGAAAAGTCTTGAAAAAAGTATTGTATGTTAAATATTTCAGTTTGTTTTTAATTATTAGCACATGCCTAATGAATACCAGCTGAGGGAAAGGGACTGTTACCGTATGGTCAGAAATGAGAAAAATAATACAACTAGGTTAAAAAGTCTTAAACATTTGGCATGATTTAGGTTTCAGTGAATTTTTTTTTTAAGGGTTTTGTGTTCATTTTTGCTTGGATGGCCATCTTCCACTGTGGAGGCGGAAACGCATGCATTATTATTATTATTATTATTATTACTATTAGAGAATTTGCTGAGTTCAGTTTACATCCATTCCAGTTGTACATGCTACTCTTTTTTTTTTTTGTTCTCTTGGGTTTTTTTTCCAAATAAAAAAACACCATAAACAACATGTGTGTGTGTTTATTTATAATCATTTGTGGCTAATTTTAATGAAGCTTAAAATAACAGAGGGTCTGTCTGTCTATCTTCCTCTCTACCTGTCTGCCTTTCCTTCTATCCATCTCTCTATCCATCTGCCTACCTGTCTATCCATCTACCTACCTGTCTATCTGTCTATCCAAGTGTCACCCTCTATCCATCTGCCTACCTGTCTATCTATCCATCTGCCTATCTCTCTATCCATCTGCCTACCTGTCTATCCATCTACCTACCTGTCTATCCAAGTGTCACCCTCTCTATCCATCTGCCTACCTGTCTGTCTGTCTATCCAAGTCTCACCCTGTCTTCCAGCATTAATGAAGAGAGCTGTCTGTCCTTCTATGTATCTGTCTATTTATAAATGTCTTGTAACCCATCCATCTCTCCATCCACCCATCCATCTACTCTTATATCCATCTGTCTACCCTTCTATCAGTCTACTTGTCTGTCTAGTCTTTTACTCATCTCTCTTCATGTGTTTGGTTATTTACCCACAGATTTGTCTGTCAACCAGACTATCTGTCTATTCGTCATCTAATCTCTTACAGCTGTCTGTCCATCTTTTTACCTGTCTGTCCTTTGTCTACCTATCTACCTATCTGTCTACACATCTATCCCTCTGCCTACCAATATATTAGCTGTTTATCCGTCTGTCTAAAACTCTGTCCAAATATGCATATATCCCTGTTCTATCCATCTATCTATCCATCTAACCCTCTGTCTACTTTCAACATTTCTCTCTGAATACCACCTTATCCATCTATCCATCTTTTTGCCTGCCTACCCATCTGTATATTATTCTACCTGTCTACTGGTCTATCTATCCATCCATCTAATTGGCGAGAAGCATTAATAAAGAGAGCTGTCTATCTGTCTATCCATTCATTTATCTGTCTCATAGCCCGTGTACCTGTTTATTTGTATAACCATCTATCTGTCTATCCATTCACCCATCCATCTGCTCTTACACCAATCTGTCCTTCTATCAGTCTGTCTATCCTTCTAACTACCCTTCTATACTCTCTGTCTATCCTCTTACCTGTCTCTCTTCCCATTTCCCCATCTACCCATTTGTTTTTCTGATTTACTTCATTAATAAAAATCTTTCTGTCCATCCTTCTATCTGTCTGCCCATCTACCTATCCCATCAGTTTGTCTACTTTTCCATCCATCGATCTGTCCATCTACCTTTCTATCCACCTGTCTACCCTTTCATCTGACTCTGGGTTTGCTTCCCTACACGTGTATCTATATCCTTCCACCCTTCTATCAGTCTGTCTATCTACTCATCTGTCTGTTTACCACTTTTTTGTAACCCTGTCTCTCTCACAGCATAAATAAAAAGATCTGCCTGTCTATCTTTCTATCCATTTGCCCACTATTCTATCCATCAGCAGAGAGAAAACAATAGAAAAAAGCTCCAAAATCTCCAGTTTCCTTTAACACCGTCATGCTCCTTACCTTGGTGATCAGGTGACCAAATTACCCCACCCCCTGCCCATGACATCATCAGTTCCAAGGCTCTGGTGTAGCTGGTGTAGCTGGTTACTGACTGTTTAATGTCTAAGCACCATGTTGTTTTTATTTGTACATGGATCATCTACAGGCTTGAATATTAAAAACACAACCACATGTATCTTCCACATGTTTAATGTGCTGACACTCCGGAGAACAACAAAATACATATAAATAGTAAAAAAAAAAAAAACACATCTTAAACAGACATTTCCTTTCAGTTTCATGTATTCTTGCTTACACACACACACAGGGGTTAGAGGTACAAGCCTTCAGGAGTTCCCTCCTGCTTCTTATACAGCACGTTCTCTTTAGACTTCTTAAAGTCTTCATTAGTGACTTTCATCCTGCGCTCGCGGAGCGCCATGAGCCCAGCCTCAGTGCAGATCGCCTAACACACACACACACACACACACACACAGTGCAGCAAGAAAAAGAGAAGAAACACAGGAAAGGAGACAGATTAACTGTTTTGGTCAAGTGTTCAATTTCACTGCTTTAAACTCTCAAGCCAATGGAACTTCTAACTAGCCCTTATGGAAGGAGTCTCCAGTGTCAGGGCACGACTGTTTATAGCCGCTATATCATAAGAGAGAACAGAAACTATCTTGTTTTGTAGGCATTCCACGACATTAAAAATAAATATAAATGAATAAAAAGTATGACGTGGTGGTGTTTAGCAAATACAAAATTGTAATCGCTGTTAAATTGCTGTGGTGTAAGAGGAATAAAACACTAGGGGATGTGCGGTTACAGGAAAATAATCAGCTTCAGGGTGGTAAGAATAACTCCGCTTCATCTACTCCTCTCTAATCCAGGCACCTCGACGTTTACACACCACTGGCTGTGTACTCATCTTTATTTGCTAGATTTGTACATACTTCTAAGGAAAAAGGTCAAAGTGTACAAGCTTCCTAACCATGAAGAGGCATTAGCAGGAGCGTGTCGTGTGTGTGTGTGTGTGAGTGTGTGAGAGAGAGAGAGAGAGAGAGAGAGAGAGAGAGAGAGAGAGAGAGACGTTTCCACAGACAACTCTGTCAGTGTCAGTGAAGTATCATCATTTTCCACGGTCATGTGAAAACCTGCCAAAAGCAGACGATTCAGCTCTGACCTCTAGTGGACAACACGCTTACTGCAATACTGATACATCACTAACACACACACACTCATACACTCACACTCTCACGCGCACACACACACACACACAGACTCTCACTAACACACACTCACACTCTCGCACATACACACACTGACTCTCACTAACACACTCGATCACACTCACACTGACTCTCGCACTCACACATACATACACACACACACACACACACACACACACACACACCATGAACACGCAATCTCACACACACATACGAACACACACATACACACTCATACACATCATAGACACCGTACACACACTCTCATATGCACACACACTGACTCTCACTAACACACACACACACACACACACTCATACACATCATACACACCATACACACACGCTCTCATACGCACACACACTCACACTGACTCTCACTAACACACACACACTCATACACTCACACTCTCGCACACACACACACACACACACACACACACACACTCACACACTCACACACTCACACACACTCAGGTTTGTACCTTGATGTCGGCTCCAGAGAGATCGTCTTTCGCCAGGATGAGGTCATC
>JAKKZN010000019.1:16523307-16537645 GCA_033441825.1 Pangasius elongatus | reverse complement strand
CTCAAACAAGAATTGAAAGACTCTTGGCTGGCTACAAAAAGCATTTACAAGCTGTGATACTTGCCAAAGGGGGCAGTGCATGCTATAAACTCTGCAGGGTGCCCAAACTTTTGCAGATGCCATTTTTCTGTTTTCTGTTATTTGGAAAGTGTAAATGATGGAAATAAAATCTAACTTTTTTTGGACATATTATAAGAATGTCTAATCTGTAATTTGATGTCTTTTGGAGATTTTTCCATCTTTCCTTGGCTTCTTTATGCACATTAATGCAAATTTTTACCTGGGGTGCCCAAACTTTCGATCCCCACTGTATCAATTTACAAATTAAGCTTTAAGAAGAAGGAAGATTATCTGAAATAGACACTTTAGGATAAAATAGAATGGAACTTTATTATTAGGAGTCGGGAAATAGACAGGAAGGAAATGGTTACAGATGGAATAACTTGCTTTTATTACAGTAAATATTGCAAAGAAGAGAGTTTAAAACATCAATGATCAGTGATTGGTTGTTGAGAACAATGGTGATCAGTGATTGGTTGTTGGGAGTGATGACCAGTGATTGGTTTTTGTGAACAATGGTGATCAGTGATTGGTTGTTGAGAACAATGGTGATCAGCGATTGGTTGTTGTGAGCAATGGTGATCAGTGATTGGTCGTTGAGAACAATGGTGATCAGTGATTGGTCGTTGAGAACAATGGTGATCAGTGATTGGTCGTTGAGAACAATGATGATCAGTGATTAGTTGTTGAGAACAATGGTGATCAGCGATTGGTCGTTGAGAACAATGATGATCAGTGATTAGTTGTTGAGAACAATGGTGATCAGCGATTGGTTGTTGAGAACAATGGTGATCAGCGATTGGTTGTTGAGAACAATGGTGATCAGTGATTGGTTGTTGCCTTTACACACTGGTGATTGAGAGAACCTGCTCTTCCACCTTGTATAACCAGCAGCTGTGATGTGAGCTGGACAGTTGTATCAACTATCACTAACATCTGCTCAAAAGTCACCAGATTCGTTGTTGGCTCGTTAAAGTCTCTAAAGCAGTCTAAAAGGTCATCGAATCCAGTGACAAAGTCTCTAAGTTGGCTACACTGAGTGCATTAATGGGAGTGATATCCAGCCACGTCTCAATCTGCTACCAAGAATCACAGATCATACAGCTGCTGAGACCGGGCCAGTCAGATCGTGTCTCTTACAAATGAGTATAACTTACTACTATTACTCATACTACTACTACTACTACTACTACTACTACTACTACTAATAATAATAATAATAATAATAATAATAATAATCATTGTAATCACATTAACAATAATAAAACCAGTGACAGTTCATCCCTACTCATTTGTCCATCAATCAATCAGTCATCCAATCAATCAATTCATTAGTTAACTGACCAAAATGAAGGTATTTTGTTTAAAGATTGTAAGCAATTTTATTCACCAGTTATGTTACAAGATATTTCATCTGGCTAGCGCATTTTAGACTACACATCACTTTTTACAGATCTGCACAAAAGTCCAAAAATACAAGAAAAGAAAATAGCAAGTAAATAGCATAAATTATATCGAGATATCAAGAAGGAAGTATATTGAAACCAATTGATATATAATTGATATATAATTTATATATATATAAAGATATTAGGAGACATACCCAGCAATTTTAGTTTAACAGAACATTTTGTGAATGATTTCTTGTTCACAGAAAACAAATCTCTCAGGTTTTATGGGTGGAATGTTTGTGGAATGTTTTTATATAACATTCCTGCAACGTTACTTTAAAAGTTGTAGCTAAAGGAGCCTTATTTGTGAATTTGTTTATTTCTTTTAGCCCATATTCTGCAATTCCCCTTGCAGTCAATAAAGTACCTATCTATCTATCTATCTATCTATCTATCTATCTATCTATCTATCTATCTATCTATCTATCTCGTCACAGGGGTTGAACATTGAACTGCACTGTAGCAGAAACAAAAGCTACTGCAGTCAAGTCCAAAGGTTGAAAAAATCCTAATGACAGGCAGATGATATGTCAGTCATGTGATTCACTAACATACGCCTCAGTGGATCGGGATTTCCTCTGTGTGCATAAGATTTTGCTCTCTGAGGATCTTTGGAAATGGAAACCATCCTAGTTGGATTTTTTTTTTTTTTTTTTTTTGTGACTGTGACTCACTCCATCGTTTTGAGTCATGGCTAGTTTTCAAAAAAAAAAAAAAAAACTCCAAATATTTAGATATTTTAATGCTAATTTAAACCTTGCTTTTGAGGAAATTGCACCTTAAAGTTTGGTAAAAAAATAAAAAAGAGGAGACAGTTTACTCAGATAACATATAGCCTGAATAATGAATACAGCATCCACTGTGTGTACATTAATATTGGAACAGTATAAAAGTATAAAAGCTAAGAGTTGTTCATAAACCAATAATACCCTCCCCAAACAGCCTAGATTTATTTATTTGTTTTTTTGTTGTTGTTTTTCCCCCTGGTTTGTTTGTTTGTTTATTTATTTATTTATTTATTTATTTATTTATAATACAATGCTTTTAAAATATACCTTAATCAATTGTTTCTTCCAAAAGTCTCCATATGCAGGGGAAAATTAACACTTTTTAGCAAAAATGTCTTCCAAAATTTCTCATACTTAGTTTATATTATACGTATTTTTCTCAGATAGATTTTAAGAACATCTTTGACAAAAGTAGGACGGATTGAGATCATTCTCACGGCAGGATCGGGAAGCTGTCGCAAGGCTGCGATGGACTTTAACAGGAAACGTGGTGAGCTCATCAAACACGACACTGTCGCCAAACTTACTAACTAATTCAAAAAGACTGGAAGTGTTGAGGACCAACCGAGACTTGAACGTCCACGAACATCCACTGACGAGGACACAACCTACGTTACGTTGGTAAACACAGTCCTCTGTATGTATGGAGACTTTTAGGACACGCTGTATTCATTCATTCATTCATTCATTCATTCATAAAATCTGGTTTATTCAGAAATGGAACCATTGCAATGTTCCACTCAAAATGTCACAAATGTCCTGAATTAGTTTGGAATATCAACTGAGTCACACTGTTGTGAGTCTGTAGACCTACATTCACATCCCACTGTCTGATCTTTACAGTGTGGTCATGAAGAAGGCAGTGTGTCTCGCACATCACTCACACCACTGCCCTCATAACTGGACTGCCCAAAACTCCCCCTGGGTAAAATGTCACTTATAACCTGTTAAACACTGAGGCCTCGCCACTGTCCTCTCACTGTCATGTACTGTCCTGTACTTTCACACTCTTTCTGTCGACTGACAAACCTGTAAGAATGAAACACACATTAAAGAAGCAAACATCTATAAAGCAGAAATGACAACAAATGAGATCGAAACTAATTTCAGCAAACAAACAAGGAACATTCCAGTAATATTTCTGTAACATGTTATAAAACATCTCCTGGAGCAGTAATTTCCTTCACAATGTTACTATACAACGTCGTTCTCACAGTTAGACTGTTGAACGTGTGACTGAATGTACGAACATTGTCTAAATGTTGCAGCAGCGTTGTAGGAACGTTTATAAATGTTGTGCAAAAAAACCTTCTCAGACCAAACCCAAAACCTGACATTAAAGAGTCTAATCATTAAAAGTTTGAGAACGTAAGGAATAGAAATAGAAACGGAAATAATGAAAAAGGATGATAATGTTTACGATAACGGACGGATGCTATATTTTAGTGGAACGTGAAAACTCAAGCTGCCTGATCTTTCAGCGTGCTCTGGTTTGACATCTTGGTCACAGCTTTACCACATTTTGATCAGTTTAGCAGGTGACCTGTGCCACATTCTAAATACAGATTACTCCCACGCCCAGTGTAACCTACAAGTAAACGCTGAAAAAGTGTTGTTTTAAATTATAAAATTAAAACTGTTTGTTTTAGGACTCTTAAAGGAGTTCTTACGCATTCTTCATGAATTAGTGGTAGAACAGTGAGAAATGATAAATTCATATTAGACATGTTTTAAAGGTGTGTTCTGGGTATTTTTTAAAATGTTGTTAGGTAACTTATATAAACGTTCCTACAACGTTGGTGCAACATTTTCAATTACAGGAACATTAACACCAACATTTCTATAATGTACTGGGAATGATTGCATGAGCAAACCGCTATTACTGCTTAGGTTTAGAGAACATTGTAGTAACGTTATTCATGTAACCTGTCAAATCCTTATTAAACATTCTAGAGATGTCTCTGTTAGCAGGGGATGTATTTTTAAGTGATATACGGTAAAAGATCAACGGTTCTGAATTTTCGGATAATATTTTTTAAAGCGAGGAGCAGACCGAGCTAACATTGCGCTTCTAGGAACTTTTAATTCTAAGAAAGTTTAATGTATAAAGCATCGTAGGTGTTCTGAGAACATTTTCTGATAACCTTTACACAGCACTGATGAGATAGTTGCGTAGTAGTTTTTTTTTTCTCTCCCCTAAATATGAATGTTGTCATGAAAGCAAAATATTATTACCTATATACATATGCTTTTTAGAGCGTTATGGTTCTAGGAACGTTTGGTTGTAAGAAAGTTCAACATGTCGAGTGCTCGGGAAGCTGTGAAAACCTTTTCAGATAACATTTAATAATCTTCCTATTAGGCTAATTTTTTTTTACTAAATGGAAATGTTCTAATAACTTTGGAAAGCAAAAGTGTATTACTGCGTACTCTTAGAACGACAATTCAATCTGTCAGGTTTTTATTTTTGGTTGTTTGAACATTACAATAAACACTAGCCTACGGTTAGCTTTTATTGTCTCTGAATGGTAACGTGTGTGTGTGTGTGTGTGTGTGTGTGAGAGAGAGAGAGAGAGAGAGAGAGAGAGAGAGAGAGAGAGTTTTTAGCACATGAACGTTACAACCTTTACTAAAAGTTCTCATAACACTCTTTATACGTAAGGTTCTGTGAAGTTTTGGTTCGGTATGTCAAGTGTTTCTGAAGTTCTGAAGACGTTTTCAGATAAACTTCAGTAACATTACAACCTGAGCTTCTTAGGACTTGTTCTGATGTTCAGCTGTCAGTGGTTCTGAATGTTCTACTAATGTTCTTCAATGGAAAGAAGAGATCTAGCTAAGACCTAGTTCTTTTGTGGCTAGCAGTTAGCTCTTTCCACAAGTTTCAGTTCTAGGAACTTTGGGTTGTGAGGAAGTTCCAAGTGTTCTGGATGTTCTGAAAACACTTTCAGATAAAGTTTCCTTTTTTTGTTCTTTCCTTTTTTTCTAATCTAAACACGAATATCAACATTATTTTTGCATGCTTTGAGAACGTTACGGTTCTAGGAAATGTTTTAAAATGTTACTGTATTTTAAACGTTATCCTAATGTTAGGGTTTTTTTTTTTTGTCTGACTTGAAATGTTTGAGTTTTACAAACATTGCAGCAAGTCCTTCCTCAAACCTCTTGAAATTTTTACTAAATATTCTGAGAATGTTCTCTGTGGCTTGGAGACGCATTTGAAAATGAGGTGAAGAGTCAGACGGCATCCCTGTGACCTGTTCTGTGTGAGCCGCTCCCAGTGTACCCTCCGAAATATGTGAGGAATTTGTGTGTTAACGCATCAGGAACAAAGGGCTGTGATGTCACACACACACACACACATGGGTGTGTTCTCTAATCTCGCCACGGTGTGTCACAGTATCGCTAACTGAACTGAGTGTGTGTGTGTGTGTGTGTGTGTGTGTGTGTGTGTGTGTGTGTGTGTGTGTGTGTGTGTGTGCCTTGGAGACGGTTGCTACGAAGATCCTGTCGAATGTAAACACACACTGAGTGCTTTCCACTCAGGTACTCACACAAAACCACGTCTCACTATACAGACGGAGTTTCCCCCTGAATTTTTTGTTTTAGGCTTGTGGTTTTTTGAAACCAGACGCCCCCAAACAAATGTTAACCACTTCTTGGTTTATAAAGTACAAACACAGTTTAGACTTTATTTCTGCGCTCAGTCATTTGGGTCTGTGAGGCCTGTCACATTCGCGTGCTTTGTACACCTCTTTAGAAACCACCCGTGTGTGGAAAAATAAAAGAATAAATGCTCGACAGAAACAAGGCATTTGAGGCTCCTCAGGTATAACCCTCAACTACCTAAAAAAAAAACTTACAGGAAACAATTGTTCTAGCAGAGTACACACGATCACAAGACACGCAAATTACAGCATTATTTTTCTTCATGACTACAAACAGGGACGAAGGGTTCTTCAGTTGTACCTCATCATAACCCTCCAACAGAGTGTCTTCCTCTCAGAAAGCTTCCAGTCTGCAATCTTTTCAGAAGCTATGAACATTTAATAAAGAAAAAGATTTGTTTTTTCTAGCAGTGTACCTGCATACACAGGATTCAAACTGGCTATAAACTCTCACACCCTTACAGGCTCTCTCAGATGTCTCTTTACCAGAACCCTTAAAGGTTCTCTGTCAAACTACAGCAGGATATTTTGTTGTTTAGTAAACAGAGAACTATCCAAATAACCCTTGGGGAAACATTTTTTTTGCAAAGTAACTTTATTATTACAATATTCTGGAAAAAAAAGTTCATCTCTATGAGCTATATAAAGTTTCAATGGGGGAATCTTTAAAGTTTCAATGCAGAACCCTTTAACCGAGTGCTTCCATATCAGCGAAAAAAATCAAGCGAAAAAAACCCACAAGCCTTAGCGAGCTAGCGTGCACAGGATTAAACACTCTTAAATGTTTAAAGTGTGTGTGTAGAGCTGCTTCATTACTGCCTGTGACACCTATCACTTTGATTTCAACTTTGTAGAAATCTCATGTGTGTGTGTGTGTGTGCGTGTGTGTGTGTGTGTGTGTGTGAAAATAAAATGACAGACAGGGCCAAACCACAGGGATTGTGTGAATGGAAAATTGCTAATGTTCAGTCAGCCTGAGTGAAGACGATCAGCGCTGGTGTTTTTCTGCAGGGAGAGTCCCAGCAAAGTCACAAAACACTCCCATAAACCCCAGACTGAGGGGCCTTCCACTTTTACAGATCACTCTACTCTCTTCACACTCAACTTTTCTAGAACCTTGAAGGTTCTTCGGTTTCATGCATAAACACTTTTGGAAGCTCAAAACCCATAACGGTTCAAAAAGAAGTCCTTAAGGAAGCGATTTTCCTACGAGTGCGCCATCATTTCTTTATTATGATACTCTTAGGAGTCAAATCTAAAACCTTCTTCAGTTGTCCCTCTGGGTGGAACCTAAAAGTTTCTCGAAAAACCCTTCAGCAGAGTGTTTCCCTGTCAGAAAGAGCTCCAAACTAGAATCTTTTACGAAGATGAGAACCCTTAACTATGTAAAAAGCATTTTCTAGCAGTATACCAGCACACACAAGATTCCAAGTAGAACCTTATTAGCAAGCTGAGAATTCGTGACTATCTCTGAGAACCTTTGGGGAGCCTGAGAACCGAGAACTCTTGGGGAACAATTTTTGCAAAACAGGAAAACTGCAGCATTTCTGCAGGGGAAGCTAGAAAAGTTCTTTTGGTTGCGACTCCTAACGTTTCTACGTGGAACCAGACAACAGAGTGTTTCAGTGTCAGAAAGGGTTCAGAACGAGAAACTTTTAGGAAGCTAAGAACCCTTAATTATCTAAAGAACTCTGTTCTGGGAGTGTACCTGCAGGCACAGGATTAAAACTCTTCTAGATAAATCTAGAACTGCTACAGGTCATTGCACTTGTCCCTCTGATGGCCCTCTGAAAGGTTCTCTGGTAGATTCTCTGATGGCCCTCTGAAAGGTTCTCTGGTAGGTTCTCTGATGGCACTCTGAAAGGTTCTCTGGTAGGTTCTCTGATGGCCCTCTGAAAGGTTCTCTGCTAGGTTCTCTGAAAGGGAACCATTTTTGCAAAATCTTAAAATCACAGCACTTATTTTTATTATTACACTCCTATAAAAAAATCTATGAAAGTTCTTTCAGTTGTCCCTCTAATGAAACCCGCAAACGTTCTGCATCAAACTTTACACGGGGTGTTTCCCTGTCAGGCAGAGGTCCAAACTAGAACCTTTTAAAGGAAGTTAGGAACATTTAACTACGCAAAGACCTCGCTGAAGGACCCAGTCACGCACGCACGGGATTAAAACGTGCTTTATGCTCTTACATCTAGAACTTTTCACGTTTTTTTCCAGTGTTCCTCTAAGGAAATCCTTAAAGTTTCTGCGTCGAACCTTACAGCTTACAGAAGCCCAAGCTTTTCGTGTGTTTAAATCTTCTCTCAACACGTATTTCTTTACCATAGCTTTTACCTGAGGATTTCTTTAAAAAATTATTATTACTATTATTATTATTATTATTGAAATGCTTATATACTTTGTTTTATGCTTCGTACTTCTGTTTCTAGTTTCTTTTCCTACGTAAAGAGCTTCGAGAGGCTTTTTTAAAGGTGTTATATAAAATAAAGTTTTATTACAGGAAACTATTTAGAAACCCGAGAACCACTTCAGGAACCTTCTTTTGCAAAAAAAAAAAAAAAAATTACAGCATTTATTTTTCTTTATTATTACACACGTAGGGAAATAAGGTCAAATCTGGAACCTATATAAGGGAACCCTTAAAGTTCCCATGTCAAACTTTACAGCAGTGTTTCTCTGTGAGAAAAGGTTCCACGGAGAACCTTTTCAGTGTGAAGAAAACCCTTAACTACTCCATTTTTTCAAACACAATCATTTACACACAACTCAGACACAGTGCCTGATAGCACTGAGTTTCTGAATCATAACAAAGAAACAAAGAATGCAATAGTTTTATTTAGATATTTAGAGATTTCTAATCTCTCACGTGCACTCACATAGTAAGACTTTGTACACTCTGTATGCATTTCTGGAAATGTTTAATTCTGTGTGTAAAGTGTGCATGATGTGATGTGAATGTAAGTGCATGGAAGCACGAGCTGCTGAGCTGGGCACCTGTGTGTCATTCATACACCAGAGTTCATTCATTTATTCACAAGCCTGTGCTGCTGTGGAACTACACTCCTGCTCTGAGTGTGTAATAGGAAAAGCACAAATTTCATTCTTACTCTGCTCAGTCACAAGGGGGAAATTCTGTGAATAAAAACCCGCCCTGAGTTCCCCGCGCTAAGGAGTGGAAATCCCCATCCTGAGCAAGTTAAAACACGCACCTCCCTCTGCTCATTACACACTCTCACACACTCGCACACACACACTCAGAGAGAGCCAGAGAGAGTGAGCCAGAGCATCCAGACAGACGCAAAGAAAGCAGTCATGGATATTCACACAGCCCCTACCAGGAATAACCGACTGGACTATTTGGATGAAATGGACCCGAAAAACGCGAAACACACCGATGATCGCTTGGACAGCGGCATGGACTCGCTAAAGGAGGAAGTATACCAGCAGATTGTGCAAGAAATGGCGGAGCTGGAGCTGCCCAGGAGCGCACAGGACACACTGCACACTCCCCAAGCCTGGAAGCATGAAGTCACCGAGGACGGAGACACGTAAGTGCTTGAACTGCTTTCTTTTCTTTATCTATTGACGTACTTGCATTAAAAAAAACAAAAAACAAAAAACAAACAAAAAAAGCCACAAATAATAATAAGCAAAAAAATACGCATTGAGCCTTTTTTTTAAATCCTGCAATAACACACACTTCACTACAATGTGTGTATGTGTATAGATGTGTGTTAGTGTGGTTAAAATTGTGCATGAATAAAGTGTAGAAAGCTTTAAAGTTCAGGAAGTGAATTGGGTTTGATGCACAAAGGGGGCGCTAAGAGAAAGTTGGAAAGTCCCTGGCGCGCAGCCAAACCCCTGATAATGCGTCAGATGTGTCAAAGCTTCACTGGGTGGAAATAACCTTAAAAAAAAAAAAGTCCAGAGTTGCGAAACGCCCGAGCTGAACCACTTCCTCTGCTGGTAATTCTTAACATGCTGAATTCTAAATAGCAACCTACATTATTTTTCCAGGTACCTGCATCTCGCCATCATACACGAGGCTGACAATGAAGCAGTCCAGATCATCAAGCACTGCGCCAACGACTCCTTCCTCAACAGACAGAACCACCAGAGACAGGTACTGGCCCAGAAAAGTCCAGTAAAGAAAAAAACCCAGTGAAATAAGCCTTTCCCCCCCAAACTCTACCTCGTTTTAGTAATCACCTGTAATACTACATTTTAGGGCCTATGAATGATTTTTTATTTATTTTTTTACATTTTATTTTTATGTATTTATATATATATTTTTTTTTACTCTTCACTTGAAATTGATTTGTGTTTAATCCAAAAATTAAAACTAAAAAGAATTAATCTTATACATCATCTCAAGTCAAACCCAGTTTTTTTTTTTTTTTTTGTGGAAAGCTCTAGAATAAACTATTATTGGATTATTTTTGAGAATCTGTGCTTTAAAGTAATCATTAAAGTATATCTCGACTAATTATTATTATTTTTTTGGTGTGTTTTTCTAGACTGCGCTCCACTTGGCTGTCATCATGGAACAGCCACATATCGTGGAGAAGCTGCTGAAGGCCGGCTGCGACCCGCGCTTGGTGGATCAGAACGGAAACACGGCGCTGCACATCGCCTGCAGGAGAGGCTCGCTGTCCTGTTTCGCCGTGCTGACGCAAATTAACACACACCACCTGCGCGGCATCCTGTCTGTCCCAAACTACAGTGGTGCGTACTGTCTTTAACACTGCATACCGCTCCTGTTCATACTCACATCAGCTTTAAAATCATCGCTATCTGTTTTTTTTAAAGTCATATTATTCTTTTTGAATTACAGGACACACGTGTCTGCACATAGCATCCATCTGTGGCTTCCTGTCATTGGTTGAGAACCTCGTGCAACTGGGTGCAGATATAAATGCCAAGGTTTGTATTTCTATACGTGGAGTTTAAAAAAATTATTTATTTATTTAAAACACACTCTTGTTGGCTTCTCTTCTAATCCCTCATAAGCAAACCAGATACAGCTGTGTGTCATGTGCACAGCAGTGGAAGCTAACACCATGCAACGCCAGGTAGCACATATAGGGAAAAAGCAGTGAGGCTAAAACACAGCCTTGTGGAACACCAGCCTTCACTTTTCTATGCATTAACATTTACAAACTGATAACTATCATTCAAACAAAGACCTGAGCCAACGAGCTCCTGGATAAATGATCAAGCCCACTGAACCGAAAGATTTATTTAAATAATCACCAATGGAAGTCAACAACAGTGTGTAGGAACAGGTTCTGAAAGTAAAAGTGCTTATTGTTTCTCAGTAAAAGGAACTAACAGAGTGTCTTTATTTCTTTCAGGAACAGTGTAGCGGTCGCACATGCCTCCACCTGGCTGTGGATCTCCAGAATCTGGCCCTCGTGCAGCAGTTAATCGCTCTGGGCGCCGACGTCAACAGCGTGACCTACGGCGGCCACGTGCCGTATCACCTGACCTTCGGCCGGCAGAACGGCGAGATCAGGCAGCAGCTGTTCGTGAGGACGGCGTCTGAGCTGCGAGAGTTTCCCGACTCCGAGAGCGAGAGCGAGGACGAGCTCATGTCCGATGATGACTGCGTAAGTTTGATGCTTGTTTTTTTTACATTTTCAAGCTGATTAAAATCACGTATGAGTACGATCAGTGATTAATACGGTTCTTGTTTTTCTTCACAGACATACGATGACATTCAGTTTGTTGGGAAGTGAAGTGAACTAAAAAAAAAAAAAAACAAGAAAAAAAACAAGAAAAAAATGGGGCTTCGTTTTCCCATGAAGCAAAGCAGAAGGCAGCTGGTCCTCATAAGCACAGCCGTGGATCACGTGACGTGACGTGACGTGACGTGACGGCTCAGACTCCTCGACGCACAACAAGGAGATGGAAGAAAGAAAGCTGAGGCTGAAATAGGTGCTCAGAAACCTGGGGATTATTGGAAAATTTCTTCTCCTCCTCAAAAACCCCTGAAGTGACTGTACCTGAGATGCAAGTGTAATATATTGTAAAAAAAAAAAAAAAAAAAAAGGAGTAAAAATTTATTTTTATACGTGTAAATTGTTAATTATGACACTATTGTAAATATATATTATCATTTATGTGGCCATAAATTTTTTTTATTAAAAAAGAATATTCCATTGAATCCTTTGTCTGCTTGTTAATTTTTAACTTTTTCTTTTTTCCTTTCTGTCGGGAAAAAAAGCATGTCACGTAAGATCACGTCTCTGATGGAAAAGCTAAAAATCACTGACTTCATTCAGAGAAAATTCCTGACTCTGTACAGTCAACAGTATCGTTTCCGCAGTGGAATCGGTGACTCAGACTTAGATGCCATTACTCAGTGAAAGATTTTTTTTATTTATTTATTTTTTTTTGTTGGTAGAGAGTGGGGTCATATGTGACTCACTTTCAACAAAAGTTCCCCTATGGTTTTCTTTCTAAAAAAAGAAAAGCCAAAAATTTCCTCGTGGCCCACAAAACAGTGTGAAGATAATTGAATCATCTGGGACAGTACAGAGATGAACCATTGACGAAAGAAAAAAAATCCTTTATTGCGTTACTAAAAATATGCAATGTTGGAATTTCCCAAATATTCCCAGTTGTGGGAGTACTGTATAAATCTCTTACAAACACTCTGTAGTTTCTATTTCGCTGATATAGAGCACACCTCGAAAAGGATTCATTAATAAATAGAAAGATAATTATTTAGTTTTCAAAGTAAAGCTTTGACGGTGCACTTCATGCACCTCTACACCTTTATAAAAGGTACTAAAGGTACTACAGACCCACTCCAGCGCCAGGGCACACAGCAGTACTCTCTCTCCAACAGAGACACTCGTACACTGTCTCAGATATCTTGTCTTAGGAATTAATATCCAACAAACTTATATATATTTTTTCCAAACTAGATGTTTAGAGGGTTTATGGGAACTGATTGTGACCGTTAGGGAAACTCCAGCGCTTTGTTCTCCTCTGAGTTTAATCCTGAGTGGAAAACTTTTTACGTTGAATAGGCGTGCATCATCACTCAGTCACATGCTGCGGGTGAATTCCAGCCTGAGTTCATCAGTTTTAGTGCTGTTATACTAACAACTTAAATCACCAGGCTCATCATAATCAGAATCAGAATCATAATAATCATACAACACTTTTCATTTTGAGTCTCTTAAATGAACAGATTTTGTAACAGGGGGCACTTTGTTGTTTGTCGTACTCCTGAGAATCATTAAAGGTTTTCCCCAGAGGAACAACCAAAGAACCCTTAAGGATTTATGACACTCTCAGAAAAAAAAAAGAAAGCTCCAGAGGCTTCCTAAAGAAGTTCTGCGCTTAAACCTTTCCACTGTGGCTCTTAACCCCCAGAGGGACTGCTGCAGCCAGTGCTGAAGATCAGAGATCACTCCGGAGAGCCGAGGTTCGAGGCCATAGACTTTATTCTTACAAAAAATAGAGCGGTTCTCTGCAGGGAAAGCTCCCCAACTCTTCAGAGGGCCATTCTTTTATACATTTACATGAAAAAACTTCCACATCCGGCTTTTCACAAGACCCTACATTCCCGTATACGCTTATGTTAGTGTTTAAGGCAGCCTCTGGAGCTTTCTCACTTGGCTTTACAGCTTGTTCCTGCTCTCTCCACATAGCAGGATGCTTATGTAAGGTCATGAAGATCACGTTCAGGCCTCCGTGCCATACATCTACACCACTGAGGATTACATGTAACCAAATATTTCCTGGTTAACATTTCATGGTTACAATATTTCTATAGGACAAGCAAAGAAAACTTGAAGAACGTACTGAAGGGTTTTTCCAGTGTTCCTTAAGGGTTCATTATATGAGTAAGAGCTCTTCGCTTCCTCAGATGTTGGAACAGGAACCTTTTCTAGTAGCGAAGCAGTGTGTTGTAGGTTCTACAGAGGATCTGCAAACGTTCCAGCAGATGAATGAGTGAAGAACTCGTACAGGGTCTGAATTTTTAATAATGAGCGTACAGGCTACAGCGATGTTTGCGAGTCATAGGCCTAAGATTTGAAAGAATATTAAAAAAAAGTTTTTGTGAAATTACTAAATAAAATAATCAGCATATTTGACCTCTTTACATTTGTTGGAATTAAATATGTAAATATGAAAAATATTAAATATAAATATAAAAATTAAATTTTAAATATAAAAATACAAGGCTATGTTTTAATCAAACTGTAAAAGCTAACAAATGATAAATAAAGAAACAAACAAACAAAAAAAAAGGATTAATTTCCACTATTAAGACAGAATTGTTTGTACAAGACAGTGGTGAGAGCGGCCATGCTGTATGGTTTAGAGACAGTGGCACTGAGGAAGAGGCAGGAGTCAG
>JAKKZN010000019.1:16506149-16516183 GCA_033441825.1 Pangasius elongatus | reverse complement strand
CCGGACATCACGCAGCCGATGTTGTCTGTGATGCGGAACAGGTGAGTGACTGTAGAAGCGTCCAGGAGCTTGTCCTCGAATTAATTATTATTATTATTATTATTATTATTATTATTATTATTAAACAGATGTCTATACAAACAGCTGGGTGTGTGTGTGTGTGTGTGTGTGTGTGAACTTACTGGGACTTTTTTCTGTGTGACGACGATGGCGCAGTCTTTCCCCCGCACGGCGACCGACGTCAGGCCGCCCTGATTAATGGCCTTAAACGCATATTCTGTATAAAAAAAAAAAATTTAAAAAAAATTGTAAAATAAAAATAAATTAAATTCAATTTTATTTGTATAGCGCTTTTAACAACAGACACTGTCACAAAGCAGCTTTACAGAAATAAATTTATATCCTGATTTTATTTATCACTGTAAAAATTTTACATTTATAAATGTATAACTTTAAAGATTTTCAATTTATAAATTTGTCACTATAAAGATTTTAAATTAATAATTTTATCAGTATATAGATTTTAAACTGATAAATTTATAACAATAAAATTTTTAAACTGATAAATTTATCACTATAAAGATATTTAATTGATAGATTCATTCATTCAACGTGCCTGCAGACGTAATCTGTAATGTTGAACACAGTACAAACAACAACAACAACAACAACAACAGCAGCAGCAGATTACATTCAGGGTCAACTTTTAAAATACGGACGCTGCTCACACTAGGGTTCAGGCTTCATGGTTTAAACGTTTAACTTACTGTTGTTTTATATAAAACTGTCATTTGGTGCAGCCGTTAATCTTTTAGCAGTTTATGGCTATGTGAATAACGTCCCAACTCGGCTGCACGCTATATAAAAGTATGTGCACCCCTCCTAATGATCGCGCTCGGGTGTTTCTGCTGCACCTGTTGCTAAATCAGGTGAATAAAATCAAGCACACAGCCGTGCAATCTCCATAAACAAACACAGGCGGTAGAATGGGTCGTACTGAAGAGCTCGGTGACTTCACACGTGGTGCTGCCACAGGACACCATCTTCACCTTCACCACGAGTCTGTGAAATGTCTGGCCCTGAGCACCTGTACATGCTGGTATCGTGGAATGGACACAGAGCAGGGATGACAAGAGCTAAAAAAAAAACAAAAAAAACACCTATCCTCCATTATGTCACTCACTACAGAGCTCCAGAACGCCCTGGAAGCAACATCAGCACAAGAACTGTGCATCAGGAGCATCAGGAACTGGGCTTCATGGCTGAGGAGCTGCCCACGAGCCTGAGATCACAGTGTGTGATGCGGAGTGTGCGCTGGAGGGGTGTAAACACTGACGCTTGAGCTCTGGAGAGGCAGAAACGTCTTCTCTGCAGTGATAGATCACGCTTCACTACTCTCGAGCAGTCTGATGGATGGATCTGGGTTTGGTGGACTTCAGGAGAACGCTAGCTAACATTAGAATATAATAAAATTTAATAACATTATAATATAATATTAATGCCTGGTGTTTTGGATTGTGATGTCCAACAAGCTCATATACATGCCATGGTCAGGTGTCCAGATACTTTTAGCTGTACAGTGTGACTCTTTTTGTGTGTCGTCACACCAACGCCACGCCCCCAATGACTGAAGTTGGGATTGTAACAAACATCTTGTAAACTATGTGAATGAAACTTTTAAATTTAAAGCTGAATCGCACTCCAGCCGATATTGTTAAACATTTATTTAATTATATGAGTGATTTGTGTAAGTTGTGGTTGCGTAAGTCTATTACTTGTTGATAGATTTGGATATTCCTTCATATTAACCAATCAAAACACGTGCATATTAAAATACACTCGTATAGGACATTTATTTATTTTATCTAAGATTATGCTTTATTGAAATTATTTCTGCATAAATGTACTTTAATCTAAAAGCAAACTGAACACAACAATAACAATAGCTAGCTCGTTAGCTTTAGCACTGCAGCTCACTATGAATGAAAATACAAACCGGAAATCTAAAATACTCTTCTTTTTCTGTACTCACCCACTTGATAAAGTCTTCCCTCTGGTGAGAAAATAGTAATATGCCGATCAAACCCGGCGCTCGAGCCGCGCGACATTTTTCTAAATTTTATTTCTTTATAATAATAATAATAATTAAAAAAAAAACTCTCTATAGCGGTGACATGCAGAATTTAGCTTTAACCCGGAAGTACTCTTAGATTGCGCTGCCGGGGTCATCTGCGTCACGTGACCTCCTCAGGCCCTCCTGCGCCATTTTTCGTTAGTAATGCTAAACAAAGTGAAAAACAAAACAAAGCAAGCAAACAAACAAACAAAAACACAATTCAAGAAGTCATTTCAGACACATACACATATCATTTTAATAAAATAAATAAAGATGCTACAGGTTTAAAATATTTATTGCTACTTTTAAAAGTACAGTTTGCCTTAATGGAGCAATAATGAATAAGAAATAAACATTCTTTTTTTAAAGTTTAATTTTAATTAAAAAAAGCATAACATATAACAACAAAGAGAAACAAAAACAAAGAAAATAGAAGGGGGAATTAAATACAGAATAAATAGGAAATATTAACAAGTTTGGAGAATTACAAATCACTAAAACCTGGAAAATAATTACAAAGAGATAAAGTTTTAAAAGCTTTTTTTTTTGTTCTTAGACAATTTAAACAATGTAAGATATTGCTCAAATTCTTTCATATAAATAAGAGCGGTGTAGAGTTTGAATATTTGGATCTGTGTATGTGGAACTTCAACAAGCAGCAGAATCAGAATTACAACATAAAATTATCCTTTTTTACATCTGATCATATCCTGAGCACATCCTTCATCACAACACGCACTCATTATAAACTTCACTCCTAACAAATCCTCAGATATCTTACCAAAGCGTTTCTGTAACGAACCAAGCCACACACCATGGACGACGGTTTCTACAGAATCAGCACAGAAAGAGCAGAAACCAATATTCATTAGTTGAAACCCGGGCGTTCATTACACAGCTCACACTTCAGGTGTCTAAGAAACAGTACAGTAATTAACTGATGTTTACTTTATACAAAATCTTACATAAGTTTTACTGTCACATCCGAAAGGCCAAGAATTGACCCTGGCTGCTGTGCTTCATAAACGATGGATATTTCACCCGCCTAAAACTATAACAAAAACTCCTCCATGGCCTTACCACTCTGCAGAGTAAACCTCATGTAGCCAACAGCTATTCTCTGGGCCAGTGTTTGCAGGGTTGTTAGGAAAAGTTGCCACAATGCTGCACAGGGAGGTCCACCATAGACACCCACACTAGATGCTGGGTCAGGTCACTGCTACCGGGGTCTACTGTACCCAAGTATACCAAAAAAAATGCTTGATTTGCATGATTTTAACCATTTTCAAGAGTAAATTTAATGTGGGCCTCATGTAAGGTTTTAATGGCATTCAGACTCTGTAGAAAATGGCCCAAGCATAGCCAGTGCTTATTCATATTTCACTTGTGGGTTAAAAGTGGCCCAACTTCCTGGTCTACATCATGCCTGAGGAGGAGTTGTGGTGAATTCTGACAAATTCACATGAATTCACCACCATCTTTCCATTGGTCTTATGTAGGGCAGATGAGTGGCAAGAGTGATATTTGGGCTTTCCTCTTTTAGCCAAAAATTGGGACAGGGACAAAAGGAATAAGAGATAGTAGGAGTATCGTGAATGTCTATTTTAAGAAACCCTACACCAACGACGCACTGTTAACGCCCACGACCAGATCCTTATCCAGCTTATTTGAATGGGAAATTTGCCTTCAGATCAGAAGCCTGGATTATGGCGTGGCTGGTGGTAATGTTAAAACTCTCTGAAGCTCTTCTTAGTGAACTACATGGCAGTGCATTTGAAATAAAGAAACGATTCTACTTGATGTCAATGAATGTCTTGCGTGTAGAAGTACAAACATATGATTTGTTGATATTTTTTTCAGTTAAGTTAAATCTATAAATAAGGATCGGTTACTTTTATAAAGGTTCACTAGCTTGCTAATGTAGTTCTACTTGGGACCCACTCTGAAAACGAAAAAAACCTCTGTTGTACTCAAGAACCCCAAAACATATTGGGTGCGTGACTGAACTTTAAAAAAAAAAAAAAAAAAAAATCTTTACTAAAGTCCATAATATTCGGAATTTGTACCAAAAATGGGCCAAATGAATCTAATGCTATCTAATGTATCTAATGCTTGTATAGAATTTTGCTTCTGGGTCTAAAGTGGTCCAACGTTTTGGTTTACATCATGCCTGAGGTCCCATTAAGGCAGATCTAGCTTATGCAGCTTATTTGAAACTAACGATTTTCCGTCCAGGCTGTATGTGAAAGTAGAATGCTCTGTTGTCTTATCTGATGTAAAGGTTTCTCAGCAGGAACTTTAGAGGCGCTGATCTCCAATCTACCTCGAGCTCTCAGAATGGCGCCTCGATTCTGATGGAAGAACAGTCAGTTAATGGAAACAATGACCACAAGTCACTTAAAGAACACTGTCTTGGGATTATTATCTAACATGATACACATAAGGATGTAACCTGAAGATGTGCTTTATGATAGGGGAAACATGTTTATACAAAAATCTATGTATAGATTTTTCATATTTGGATATTTATGTATGCATGGCTACTGTGGTGATGTTAGGACAACAGTACACTATGTAAACATCATAAGTTATCCAAAAGATCATGCTGATGCACGTTGTTTTTATTGACAATACTTTTCTAGGAGGAACAAACCAAACCTCGCTGATCACATTTATCAGCAGACATTCTCAGAAGCCAGTATCTTCCTGAAATTCCTAGAACATATGGCATGTGCATGTATTTGCATTAATATATTCCTGAATTTTTACATACTTTTGCTTTTGTCCAATTGCAAACCAGTCCCTGTGTGGTGACTGCTTCAACATCCACGACTTCGCTATAAAAGAAAAAAATAGCAAATGCCACGAGTTGTGCAGGCGCTGAGCTTTTTTTAAAATGACACCTACCACAGTGCGGTAAAGAAATCCCCTCTTTACCCAAACCACGCTTCACAGAGCTCAGACGTGGGCGTCTTTCAGAGTGTGCTTCCTGCTCTACATCTGGAGCAGACCAGACTAAACTTGACTGAGGGGGTCTGGTGGTCTAATTAAAAAAAATGCCCCAAAAAAACCAAAAAGAGGGTCGTTGGCTTTTTGAAGAGGCGTCTCAATACCATGAATGTTACCAGAGCCACAAAGAGTAGCACTTTGCACCAGTGGAGGAAGGTACTAATAACGTTTTTAATGCAGCATTTGCAAATGTCATCAAAAAGCAAGCCATGCGGAGGATATACAGGACTGTTATAAGTGTTGTAAATGTCAGGGTGTTTCTTGGTCAGCAGAGAAAAACTAAAGGAGCTGTGCTTTTATTCTGTGGACGTTCATTACTGGGTCACACTGAGAAGCGACATGAGATTTTTTTGCTTTTGCAGCTTTGTGAGTTTTAGATACTCACTGAATGTGTGAGTGGAACAAACTCAGATTTTTGGTAACAATAAAGTAAATACCAAGATCTAGCTTTTATCTAGAAAAGTCAAGTATCAAATCAAAACAAATTAAAACGATGAAGCCTATTTTTAGACAAATTTATTCATTACAAGCTATAAGAAAATACATGAAATAAATAAGAAGTAAAATATTGTGAAATATTGTGATATTCACGCTGAAGCTGATTATTTTCCTAAAACAGCAAATCCCCAACTGTTTTATTCCTCTTATACTGCAGCCATTTCGCCAGCGATTAAAATTTTTAAATTCAGTTAATGGCACATCATACTTTTTATTTGTTTCTAGTTACATTTCATGTTGTGAAATGTCCATGATACAAGTTAGTTCCTGTTGTCGCTTACGTTATAGCAGCTATAAACAGTCGTTCCCTCACCAGCCTCTCTTTCTTCTCCCTGTTGAAGTTAATAAGATAAAAAAAAAAACGCCGTTTGTTACGCAAGTTACTGAGAAACTGCAAAGAAGCGTAAAATCCTCTGTCCTGAAGATGTCAGAAAACTTAAAGTTACAGCTTTACCTCTGACACTGGAGACTCCTTCCAAAAATGTTAAATAAACATCTCCTAACAGAAAACTTCACCAGATCAACAATTACACACATTTTTAACATGTTTATGTGGAGCATCGGCTCCCTGTGAACGAGCTGTTACTATAGAAACGGTAACGTATCAGAACGAGCGCATTAATATAAACCTGCGCTACTGTCAGAGCTGCTGCTATAGAAAACTAATCAACACCTTCTGACCAATCAGAGTCCAGAATTCAACAGCACTTTCAAAACAATTTCAGGCTTAAAATGAGAAAATGTCCATAAATAGGCTGAATAATCTTATATTTGAGTATTGCCAGTTGAGCCACTGATGTTCTAATATAACAGAATATTATAAAAAAATAGGATTTATTTCTTGACCTAAACAGGAAGTTGTTGTTATTGGTCCGTTCGGATGCACTGTGAGCTTTCAGGCTGCTTCAGGCTGGTTAGTTTTTGGTTCATATTAAGTTTGAGGTCTTAAGGTCACGAACATTCACCCTGCAAAGGTGTTTTTTTTTTTTTTTTTTTAAATTCCCCCCTTACACTCACACGCTCACACACTCACACACACACACACACACACTCTTCACACTCTCAGATGAAGGTGATGCTTGCTACATGACAGATAAAAAGAAGTTGTGAATTTGAACACATGAAACCAAAGGTTTCTGAGGTGCAGTGTTTAATGCCACCAGCATTGTGGACGACCCCACACACCCCTCTCACACACCCCTCTCACACACCCCTCTCACACACTCTTTACCCTCCTGCTGTCTGGTAAACGGTACCGCAGCATTCGGGCCTCACGACTAGACTGTGCAACAGTTTCTTCCCTCATGCCATCAGACTCCTCAATACTTAGAAACTGGACTGAAGGAACACACACACNCTATTGTCACTAGGTCACTTTTTAAACAGAACTGCGTACTGGTCGGCGCTGTAGTCATTGTACTGTCTTGTGCTGTCCATGTTGTTCTGTGTTTGTCTTATGTAGCACCTTGGTCCTGGTGAAACGTTGTTGCCAGTTTGTTGACTGCACTACACGGGAATACAGAACACTAGACCATTTGTATACAATAAGCATACAGAGCTACTACCCTACCCCCACTTGGTAGATCAGACAATAACCATGCCTTGTTAACACCTCAGTATTTTCCTTCAGTTCAAATGCAGCCCGTATCCACAAGGATTGTGAGGAGGTGTACCCAAGAAGCCAGTGTCAAGTCAAGTTGAGCTTTATTGTCATTCTGCTACGTGTGGACATATAGTTGAATGAAATGTCGTACATACAAGTTAAACATAAATATGAACATAGAAGTATAAGAAAAACAATTAAGTTGACTAAAAGTGTGGCCCTGCAGGACTGCTTTCAAACATTTATCCATACAGATGTCAAGGTGTCATTGGGGAAGTGGACAATAAGTGAGAATGAGTTGTAGATACTGTAGGCTAGGCAGGCATATAGCAGGTGCAAATTGGGTAAATTCATAGTTGGTGAGCCATAGTTATTGCCATTAATTTTTAAACTGTAAAAACACTGTTCCTAACCCAAAAAAGCAACTTCATAAAGCATATTTTTGAGTTACTATACTCTGTTGACAAAGCATGAATGTTTTCATTTATGTTTACTGCATTTAGACCTTCTTTAAAACATGCACCCACCACAGATTACCAAATGAAAAGACAGTTAAATGGTTAAGACAACCACCTGATAACTACTGTAATTCTAAGAATGACTGGTAACTTGGTAATAGTTCAAATAAGGTTTTACTAATCTGTGCAATCATATTATTATGAAGGGAATTTTAAAGTGCATTGTTTTTTTTTAATCCAACCTCATTATTATGAAGGTAATTTTAATGCATTAAAACATTCATTTTTTTCCCCCCACAACACAGTAAAATATTTAGAACAAAATAATTGATAACTATTGCAGTTGCAGACTGAGTTGAGTAATTTTTAAATAATGTACACATTATGAATTCAGAATGCATGTGAATAAAAAAAAAACTCAATGAGGACTATGAATTTTAAAAATATAGTTAAAAATGGCAAGTAAATTGCACAGAAACTATATTTGCATTGGTATTGAACATGTTTTACTCTGGGGAATTTTTTTTGAGTAGCTCATTTAGTATATCTCTAAGTGCAGATGGTCCCTGTGCCTGGTCTTCCTCCATTGCTAAGGGGTGTGGACCGAAAGTACTTGGCCCACACAATTATTGTTTGCAGCTATATTTACAATTATTTTTGGTACACAAAACCCACAAAACCACATATTATAGCGTTACAAGTGGATGTTGCACAAAACTGTAGAATAAGGGCACTTTAAACATGCTGAAAAATTCTCCTAATCAGCTAATTAAAGACTTCAATATGGCAATGATGAAAATAATCATCCTACAATATCAATTGAAACTGCATGAAAAACGTCAGAAAAGCAAAAAGTAACAGAGCATCTTGATGGTCCTTAACAGTCTGGAAGTAGTGTATATACAAAGCATATCCACAAGAAAAAGGTAAGGGGCATTCATTGGTTTGGGAGCTATGATTTATGTTGAAACACAAAAACGGACTGACCCATCAGCCTTAGGATGGTGACCTCATAGTTGACTTCTCTGACTCACCATGTGATCTTAAATAGCCCTTGCCACTTTGTGAGTAATCGCACAGCTGGGACTGTCATTCTTGTGCCTGACACAAATTCTTCTGTGTTAGGTCACTCAATGTGTAGAGTTTTGCTCTCAGGTCCAGAATGTACTGAATTTTAAGATGTCTAAGATGCAGCGGGGCTTGCACCCATGTAATAATTATTATTATAATTATCTCCCATGTAATGTGGAGAATCCTGGGGAGGCTTGTGGGACCTCTCATGCTGCAGATAACAGATGTTTGAGCCACTTATCCCAATTCCAAGCATTATCGCGAATGCCCTTATGAATTATGTTTTTTAGGGTTTGATTAGACTGTGCAACCAGTCCATGTGTTTGTGGATGGTAACCACTGGTACAAATCAGTTTAATTCCCAATAATTTATAAAGATTTTGTAGTGTTTGTGACATGAACCTAGTGCCCTGGAGAACCAGCACAAAGTGATGCCCTTGTGCAGTCCATTGTAATGGCCTGACGAGGTACATAGTAATTGTTTTGAAGGGAACCTCGAATAAAGGAAGGGGGTGCAATGCCATTTTGATACCAACAACTAGGTTGTTTCTACCTTAGTTTGAGTGTCCTGCGTGACTTGTTATAATCTATCCTTGATAATTCAAATATACGGGTGGGATGGCGCAACAATGGGTTGAATTTGCTGACCATCAGTTACTCTCACTTGATCGAAGAAGTGCCTCAGGGACTTGTCATGTGATTACTCGAAGTAAAAATCCCTGTTGGGAATCCCTTTTTGATATCCCTGTGAAGGGTGGAGGGGTAGAGTCTTCCCCATGCTCTGTGTCCCGTTGATGTGGTGCTGACATTGATGGCCCTGACACCACCTCCCCAGCCAATGCTGTGTGTATTCCACACTGTGGTACTGCAGGATCATTGAATTGCATAAACATTTCTTGTACTAATGCCTGAAACTCTGGCCAATTTGGCCAAAATTTTTTTTGTGAATTGGTGTGGCAAGGACTAACTGCCACCTATACTCTATGCTTTTGCCTCCATAATCTACTTGCCTCTGATCAGGGTTGTGTCTCCTTGCTTGTGCTGCTTGACCTTAGTGTACCTTTTGATACCATTGATCATGCTATTCTCCTCGATAGACTAGAAAATGAAGTAGGCATAAAAGGAACAGCCCTTTCCTGGCTCAGGTCTTATTTGACTGATCGTTACCAGTTTGTAAACATAAGTGGTGACTTCTCTTCTCATACTAAGGTAAAGTTTGGTGTCCCGCAAGGCTCTGTTTTAGGCCCACTGCTCTTTTCTCTATATATGCTACCTCTGG
>JAKKZN010000019.1:16455778-16476026 GCA_033441825.1 Pangasius elongatus | reverse complement strand
TATATATATATATATATATATATATATATATATATATATATATATATATAACAGAGAATGTGGGAATTCAAATGGGCTAGGGTGGAAATTCCAGGAAGTGTTTTGTTTTTTGGCACAGGTTAGAAGTTCACACAAGGGGTTCAATTTAATGGTTACTTCAGCTTTACAGCTGTTAAACTATTTTTGTACATTGTGTTCTTTTTCATTTAAACATTTGGTTGAGAAAGTTGTTTTTAATGGTGCTTGTGCAAGTATTGCATCCACCTGCAATTATAACCACATGCTACATGCATATCCAGTTATCCGGATTGAAATCTGATTCCTGTATCACGTATAATACACAAATCAGCTCATAAAACTTGACATCCCAATTCCTTTTTTTGTTTTCCATTTCCAGTTCTATACAAAAGGGAGTTGCTGCATTATTTATGCATCGTATTTTTTTAATTTAACTGAGAGGAGGGGACCAGTTTTAGCAGTAATCAGTCAACAGAAGAAGATAGCCATGTAGACTGTTTAAAATATTGGCTGTAGCAATAACAAATGCTACCACAGTATCTGTCCAAATCTCGGTAAACAATTTTTGGTTCTTATGTAGAGTGTTTAATGATATCTATGTGGTGGGGAAGTTATGGACTAGATATTTTATGACATAATGTATTAGGAAGAGTTTGGAGAGACAAACATATTTGCACATTTACACCATCTGTGTCTCAGACCAGCTCCTGAAGTGGTGTGACAGATTAGATTAGATTTAGTTTATATAATTTAGAGTGATTTGATTTATGTGTCATGTTTTTCTATAACAATTATCCATCATCATAATCCCATTAGACTTAATTAAATTTACAATAAATTTGAACATTTTTGTGGTTACCAAACAGCTGGGTAAATAAATAAATAAATAAATAAATAAATAAATAGCACCATGAAAGCTGTCACTTCCTGTCCTCCTGTAAATCTATCCATTTTAAACAACCAGGAATAGTAAATAAAGGGCAAAAACAATAAATGTCATTCACATAAGCTCTGCTGAGGATAAAGAATGTACTAGTGTGTAGCTGTGCTAAACATTTTTAAGCTTATAGAGATAGTACGTAGAGTCAAGGGAGCTCACTCTAAGCAAGGGAAGGTTGAGAAGGATACAATAAATAATTGAAAATGAAGTGATCACATCACATGAATACAACAATGGCCTAAGAAATACTCACAGATTTCAATTGAAATATCTTTGACTAAATCTTAACCAGTGAGAATTTCAAAGCTGATTATTATGTTTAGGCTATCATTTAAAACCCATTTGTGCAGTGCAGTGAAGAATATGTCCTGATGAATTTTAGGGTTTTTTTCTTCAGATGAAGGCTTCAATACAAGTTATTTGCACAAAACCATTTGGAGAACTAGAAATTTGGAGAGCTGTGTAATTTTCATCCAGACACATAATAGGTCTAGTATCATTTCTTCAACACACATATGCCTATTTGATTATTTCAGACTGCTTGTAGTCAAAAGGCCACAGCAAGATTAAAAACAAGTGATTTAAAATTCATTTTAAATAGTTTCAGGGACTCAATTTTACCATAAAGTTGAGAGCTAAAGCTGATTTGTGAGTATCATACAACAGGTGATCTTGTATCTTGTTAGGCATTTGAGATTATTTCCTATTTCTACCTGAGTATCTAGTCCTAGGATCATCAAACAGCTGCCCACAAGCAAGTTTTCTCATGCACCAACTCATCTTCCAACACATTAAAATGATGTAGAATATATTAAAAAGGGTAATGTATCGAATACCACCTTACTTAAGACCTACTGAAAAGTATAACTACATATGGCCAGTACTCTATCATACTGGAAATGTGTGTGTGTGTGTGTGTGTGTGTGTGTGTGTGTGTGTGTGCGCGCATTTATGTTGTGCAGACAGGTATTCTTATCAGAGTAGGACTGTAATGCAGAAAGAAAATGTAAACACAGTAACTGTCAAAATGATATTGTTGGCTATTAAACTGAAAAAAAAAATAGTGTGCTGTTTAGGCAGAGTTTCAGAATTAAAAAAACAGTTTGGAGAAATGTGCTCATCTCTAGTTCTGCACTTCAATTATAAACAAGGCAACCATCTCAATCCCAGGTTTAGTGTAAAATATATCAAACAGCTGTGACTTTTTGAATATTGTTGGGAGGTTTTGAATATTGTTGGGAAGGTCTTGCTTGAGTAAATATATGAAGGTGCACGCTATCACATTATATTTTTCTGTGACTGAAATGGTGTACACTACATGTAATGCAGTATAGGCAATAATGTTATACCCAAGGTAGAGCACACAGAAAGAAATGCAGGTCTAATACTGTTTTAAAATTAAAAATTTCAATCAATGTAATGTAATAATCTCCAACTGAATATATTTGCTGTGCATAAATTTGGCCATGTCAAATAAAAATGATGACCCCTGATCTAGTTCAGAGCCCAGGATGAGCTAATGCCCTTTTGTTTTATCACTGAAATGTCCATATGAGTTGAATGTCATGTTACACTCAGAGGATCCTAGACTTCATCAAATGGAAGTCCAGTTTGTCTGCCAGTTTTCCTTTTTGTGTTTGCATGAGACTGCAAGATGGGGAATATTAATCAGTCCCCGTGATGGAGAGTGGCAGGGGCCAGCTCTACCCATACTAATGTGCTTGCAAATTGCAGCTTTGGAGAGATAGACACCACATCAGCGTAAAAAAATGACCTCCCCCACACTGAACAATCTAAGCCATCCTTCATCACCCTGGATTCAGTATAGTTCATTAAAAACCACTGATCTCTTGCTTAGCAGATTGCTCTCCCCTGGCTTGGGCCTGGTTTGTCTCCGCTTGAGAGGTCTGAATCAAGATAAGGAAAAAACACCTTGGAGGTGACCTGGAAGTGTTTCACATACAATTGCCATAATAGTGCCTAGTTGCTTTGGAAGCTTTGAGCTCAGTAAGTGTGATACACCCAAGGATAATATAAGGGAAGAGGTGGGTTCTGAGGGACTTTGCACTGCAAAATTTAATCCATGCAAAAGAAATGCATGCACCATGCACATTGATCTATGTTTTCTAGAAATAAATGCATTTTGTTCAGATATTTAAAAAAACGATTTAAGCCTGTTAAAGGAAATAAAAATGTGTGTGCAATGTATATTGATCTATGGACTCTAGAAAGAAATGCATTATGATATGCATTATGACGAATGGGAGAGGTGGTATTAACACAAGCTTGTATGTTAAATTTCAAAGTGATAAAAATATTTGCTATGCATTTGTAGAACCCTAGCAAGTATGGGTGGGCAGGAGAACTTTTTACCAAGCTTTGTGCTTCTTTTATTTAAAATCTTTCTCTGCAAGCACTTTTCAGTGTTTTTTCAATAAGACACACAAATGCACAAACATACACAAGCACAAACGTAAACATATACAAGACACACATGCACAAACAAACACACAGAGTTCAGCCCAGCTCTCACCAGTTCATAGCGGACTCTATAAAAAACAAACAACCAACATTTAAGTAACCTCACCAAGATTACACACAGGTAAGAATCAACACTCGTTTCCTGCCTGTTCAACCAACCTCCTCTCTGTCAACAGCTGCCACCCCTGCTGCCACAGCATCCTTCCCTTTGTGGTTATATAAGCACTAATCTCTGTTCTCTCCAGTAACGAACTCACCCACAGTTTACAAAGACCCCAGATTTTTGGAGAAATGTGGGTTTGTTGTTTAGTGCTCAGATGAAGTACAGGTAAAGTGTTCACATACACTATATGGCCAAAAGTATGTGGACATCTTCCCCAAACTCTTGCCACAAGTTGGAAGCATACAATGGTCTAGATTGTCTTTGTATGCTGTAGCATTACAGGTTATCTTCACCAGAAAAAGCCCAGGCATGTTCAAGGATGATAATGCCTGTGTGCAAAAAGCAAGGTCCATGAATACATAGTTTGCCCAGGTTGAAGTTGAAGAATCCAAGTGGCCTGCACAGAACCCTGACCTCAACCCCATGTCTCAATGTCTTTGTGGACATTATGCTTTTTTATGTGCCTTCAAACACTTGCACACTTTCTCTTGTCCACACCAATTTAACAGGAAATATGGAGTTCCCTTTCAGGAACTTGAGCTGCATCAAAACGCTATGGGAACGCCCTCAGAGTGACAACGCTCTGAATCTTATGTGTAATCAGTCCAATGATGTAGTGACCAGGAAGCATAAGAGTAAGTGCGGTGGATACAGTGGCAGAGGGCTCAGCGCTCCACCTGTCTTCCTCTGAGGAGGTTGACGTGGAGGGCCCCGATGAGGATTCATTTCTCAGAAGCTGCCACTGTATCCACCGCACGTACTCTTAATCTTCCTGGTCACTACGTCACTCCGCCCGTGACGTCTCGCCCATCCATTGGACTGATTCCACATGTGATACAGAGCGTGGTCACGCTGAGGGCGTTCCCATAGTATTTCACCTCATCATACAGTGCCCGTCTCTCCTCAGTGCCCTCAGGAGATCGATCTGCCAACCCTGCCACCCATGGTGCTTCAGGGCGCAGCGGTCTCCGGCAAAAGCTTCTCTCAGTTTCTGCTCAGGAACGTAGCGGTACTGGGAGGCTCGCTACCTTTCGGAGGTCTCCATAGCAGCTAGTTCGGCCATCCCTTGCTGGTGCGCTGCATCAGAGCACTGAGCTAGCCGCTCTCATTACGCCAGAGGTCAGTTTCGACTATTTGGCAGCGTGGAAACTTCTTCTAAATGTGTCTCAATAGGTCCTGCATACTGTAGAGAGAGGCTACCAAATCCAATTCTGTTCTCCATCTCCTTGTTTTTGCGGGGTTCTTCCCACTTTGGTGGGCCCCATGCAGGCTCTGGTAATGGAACAAGAAATAAACACTCTCTTGAGGAAGGAGACCTTCAAGGTGGTCTCTCCTCATGACAGAGAGTCAGGGTTCTACAGCCGGTACTTCATCGTTCCTGAGAAGGATGGAAGGTTGTGTCCCATTTAGATCTGCGTCAACTGAACTGTCATGTGACTGAAGTTCAGGATGCTCACAATCAAACAAGTTGTGTCTCAGATCAGTTCCGAGGACTGGTATTTCACGATCAATCTAAAAGACACATACTTCCATATCTCCATCCTTCCCCACCTTTCTGGGCCGAAGCTTATCAATATTGGGTTCTTCCATTCGGCCTGGCACTCTCATCCCGCACTTTCATGAAGTGTGTGGATGCTGCTCTGGCTCCTCTGCGACTCCAGGGCATCTGCATACTGAATTATATCGACGATTGGTTGATATTAGCTCAATCGCCCACATGAAAGAGCTGGGGCTAAGACTAAACGCCAAGAAAAGTGTGCTTTATCTAGTACAGAGAACCACTTATCTGGGCGTGGTGTGGGATTCGACCATGATGCAGGCCCGTCTGTCTCCTGCTTGGCTCGAGTTGATCCTCACAGCAGTCACAAGAGTGAGAGATGGCTGCTCACTCACTGTAAAGCAGTTCCAGGAACTGCTGGGTCTGATGGCAGCTGTGTCCAACGTGATACCTTTTAGCCTGCTGTACATGAGACCCCTACAGTGGTGGCTCAAGACCAAGGGGTTCTCCCCGAGGGGAAACCTGCAATGTGCCTTAGACATGTGGAGGAAACCTTGGTTCTTGACTCAGGGCCCGGTGCTGGGAGCTCCTTGTCGCCACGTAACACTAATGACGGACGCATCTCTCACCGGCTGGGAAGCAGTCATGAGTGGCCACTCAACCCATGGTCTGTGGAGTGGCTGCCATCTCATGTGGCACATCAACTGCCTGGAGACAATGGCCATGTTTCTAGCATTGAAAAACACTTTCTCATGGACCTAAGGGATCGCCATGTTTTGGTGTGCACTGAAAACACAGCGGTGGTCTCTTACATCAACCACTAGGGAGGTCTGCGTTCACGCCCCCTTTTCAGGCTGGCGCATCAGATCCTTGTGTGGTCCCAGGGGAAGCTCCTCTCACTGAGAGCAGTTTACAACCCTGGACATCTCAATATGGGAGCAGATATCCTGTTGAGGCAGGAATGGAATGGAGGCTTCACCCCGAGGTGGTGAAGCAGATATGGAGAGTGTTTGGCTAGGCTCAGGTGGATCTGTTTGAGACTCAGGAGACATCGTACTGTCCCCTCTGGTTCTCTCTGACTCATCCAGCTTCTCTCGGACTGGATGCCATAGTACAGACTTGGCTGAGGCTTCGTCTGTATGTCTTTGCGCCAGGATGTGGTCCGTCTGTTGCTAGTAGCCCCGTTCTGGCCAGGCCGAGTATGGTTATTGGACCTGATTTCCCTTCTCAATGGCTCTCCATGGGAGATTGCCATCAGGAGGGATCTCCTCTCACAGGCGGGTCCCCCCCATTCCCTGCCCGGAGTGGTGGAAGCTATGGGTGTGGCCTCTGATGGGGCACAACTTGTAGCTTCCGGTCTCTCAACCGAGGTTGTTGGGACCATTCTCTAATCCAGAGCTCCTTCAGTGAGGAAACTGTATGCCTTGAAGTGGAAACTTTTCACTTCTTGGTGCGGAGACCACCAGCTCGACCCAATTAACTGCCCAGTTGGTACAGTGCTGAAGTTCCTGCAGGCCCGATTCTCTGCAGGGTTGGTCTGTGGGCAGACACCCCCTAGTTTCCTCCACAGTGCGCTGAAACTGATGTTCCTAAAGTCCCCTCCTCTACGCCATGGCCTGTCATACTCCAGGCCTTCTGTCCTCCTCCCTGACCATCAGAAGCTTAACTGTATGTGTGTCAGGTTCTATGGCCTCGATGTGCGAGCCACTCTGGGCTCTTCTGTTCTCTCACCCTAGCTGTGCTCTTCCACACTGGGCAGGGATTTGTAAGTCTGGCAGTGTGGGCATACTCGTTCCCATAGTGTTTTGACGCAGCTCGAGTTCCTGAAGGGGAACATCGCTAGGTTACGCATGTAACCATGATTCCCCGAGGGAACGAGACGCTGCGTCTCAGTGCCATACTTCCCTGTGAGCACTTCATTTCTCAGAATGCCACTGTATCCACCGCACGTACTCTTAATCTTCCTGGTTGCTATGTCACTCCGCCCGTGATGTCTCACCCATCCATTGGACTGATTACACATGTGATTCAGAGCGTGGTCACGCTGAGGGCGTTCCCATAGTGTTTCGATGCAGCGTCTCGTTCCCTTGGGGAACCATGTTTACATGCGTAACCTAGAGACGGTTTTCTGTATTGTTGACAGCAGCATATTCCTTCCAAAATATTTCTCTAGCTGATGGCTCAATGGGGAAATTTGGATTAATTCCCTTCTTGTTCAGAACTATCCTTGACATTTGATATTTTTGTTAGTTTAGTCCATGGGCCAGAATTTTCAAGAAATAAATTAGTTGCTTATTTTTCCAGTCTTTTATTTCTGTTTTTAATTTCTTCCAGCCATTACAAAAATGACAAATGCCCCAAATGCTTCTTTACTCTTCTTGGAGTAAGACAAATTGTTTTCTTGCTCTTAGTTCCACTTACGTCTTATGAGCATTCACATTTGCCAACATTATTGCTTTCAGCTGGATGTATTTCCCATGATAAAGTCACTACATTTACTTGAAGAAACTAATTTAATTGGTGAATTAATGTTCTGAGCCTTTCATGGAGCTGTGCAGTCTACATAATCTATTATGCAGTGCAAGACAGTCCTAAAGAAACTTTTCAGGAGTATCTGCTCCATGGCAAAGGCAGAATTGTGGTGAGTCAGAACAATTCATCATGAGCAAATGTGGTTAATCCTTAGTTTAATTTACATTGTTTTTTTTAAAATTTTGTTCCAGGTTACTTTAGGAACTATACAATGTTCATACCATTGACTATGGATAGAATCTCTGGATTTTTTTCTTGTGACAGATTATTAATATTTAGAGCTGAACATGTAGTACTTAGGATTCTACTTCAAAATTTCTGTATAATATTGTAACACAGAGTGACACAGATGAGAATTTCTCACATAAATGCTTTATTGAACCAGGCTACTGTTGACTGCAGCCATGCCAGCTTAGAACAGCAACACAACAACCAAAAACTACCTGCACACTTCCCTCGTTTCCTCTCCTAACTTCACTCCACAGAACAAGCTGGAGGTCTGCACTGTCTCCAGAAGCTCTTTGGGGCACCACTTGTGTGGGTCCTAGCGAAGAAGGGGGAGGGGGCAGGGGGCCCTGCTGGGAATGTGGGAGGGGGGCTATGTTGAGATTAGGGTGTGGCATCACCAAGGTAGGAGGCCAATCTCTCCCTGTGCGCAACTTTGCCTAACCCTGTATACAACTTCACCTAACCATTCTAAAAACCCTACAGGGGCCCACCCAGTCATTGTCCAACTTAGGGAAGTGCTCTCACTTCCTCTTGTGGAAGTCTCCTGGCATACTCTTGGGCTGGGGGAACCACTGGTCAGATGGACAGGAGGCCACACACCATTGCAGGGTTCTGATCTCTCTCCCTAACATCAGGACTGGGCTGGGGTGCAGGACATGGATTCCTGCACTGCAGAGACCCACACCCTGGGGACCAGGGGCAGATGGGAATCCCAGTCACACTGGTGTTTTGAGTTGATAATGGCAAACTGTTCTGCCAGGGTCCTGTTGAATCTCTCCACCAGGCCATCAATCAGGGCCACTGGCCACTTTGTGAAACAGTCCATGGCTGTCAGAATGTACCTGTTTCCCTTGTGGCAGAAATACTTCACATCCCTCTGGAACTGTCCCTTGTATAATCCCTGGTGGAGGTGGCAGAGGGTCATTGTGACCCCAAAGTGTCCAGATGCCCCATGCACTGCCCTTAACATTGTGTCTCTCAGGGCTTTAGGGACGATGAACTGCCACCTCAGCTCCCCTGTCACTGGTTCTTTCCACAATGTCAGCCTCCTGTCGCTGCCTCCACTCCATCATTTGTACCTCTTGAAGCTCCTGGCAAATAGCCACCTCTGCTCAGTTCACAGCAGCATCCTCCTGTTGTTGTGCCTGCGGTTTCACTTCATGCACCTCCCAGCATTCACAGTAGCAGCACTTGTTCACACTACAGGGGCACTGCCAGAGGGCTTCAGCATTGCAGTGGCATTCACTCACTCTATGCACCGCTATGAAGTCATAGGATTGGAGCTCTTCAATCCAGTGTGCCACTTTGCCCCCTTGTTCTTTAAAGGACATGAGCCACTAAAAGGCAGAGTGATCACAAAGCTAGTATTTGAAATGGCGAAAGGACAACAGCACAGACAGGAGTTCTCTATGGGTGACACAGTATTGGCTTTCATGCTTATTCAGTTTCCTGCTGAAATAAGCCAGTACTCCCTCTCCTTTCAGGCCCAATTGAGACAATAAGCCTTCCAACTCCAAGTTACTTGCATCCTTTGGATGGAGTTCCCCTTCAGGAACTTGAGCTGCGTCAAAACGCTATGGGAATGCCTTCAGCGTGACCGAGCTCTGAATCACTTGTGTAATCAGTCCAATGGATGGGCGAGACATCACAGGCGGGGTGATGTAACAACCCGGAAGCTTAAAAGCCCGAGCGGTGGGCGCTGCGCCAGCTTTCTGTCATTCAGCAAGTGCTCTGTGTGATTGTTTGTCCATTGTCTGTCTATTTTGTCTGTTTGTCTATTTTGTATTGTCTGTCTGAGGCAATGCCCAAAGCCAAAGACAAAATAAGACATAAGGGCGAGAGCGGACAGCATTTTAGGCTGTGTGTTCCTCCCTGCCCGCATTATATTACAGGTGGGGATACACACAGCTTATCCATTGTATGCTTGGCACCAGAGCACGCAGAGTCGACTCTCGAGGGAGCCGGCTGCTCGCATTGTGAGCGTTTGCTCCGCTCCCTGAAGGCTCTCTTCGAGGAGTGAGCCTTCACTCATGTGCCCCGCGGTGCTGGCCCCGTTTCTGCCGAGGCAGAGTGGCAGTTATGCTCGTGAGGCTCGCAGATGGATCTGGTGGAGGGAATGGAGACGGGTGAGTCCCTTTCTCCTTCCTCACCCTCCAGATCCACTGTCTGCTCTCTGGGTTCGGAAGCCCGCTCTGCGGTTTCTTCCCCCCAGGGAGTGGGCTCAGCGCTCCGCTTGTCTTCCTCCGAGGAGGCTGACATGGAGGGCGCTGACTGCGATTTGCTGCAGTCTCCTCAATATAAGAGCTGCTGGAGGTGGTTTTGCGGGCCGTTGCTAAACTTAGCATTCACTGGCCCGCTGTAACATGGGTTGAATCGCAGGGAGGTAAGCTGGATGAGCGTTTCTTGCATAGTAAACCGCCACCTCAGCGCTGGTGGGCAAGGTATACACTGCAGCAGGTTATGCTGGTGCGTGCTTGCACACCATGGTGGTGCTGCAGGCGTACCAGGCTGACCTGCTCAAAGAGCTAGCTCTTGGGGCTGCTGGGCAGGGGCAGCCCCCTCTGTGTGCTGCCTCCTCACATAGGGAAGCACAGAAACAGAGCGTCACCTCCCGCACTCCCCTGCGGCAGGACCAGGAGTCTCGGCAATGCTCTGGGTCGGGTTCCTCTGGTGCAAAGACCCATCTTTGGCCCATGGCTTTCGAGGGCAGGCCCCTCTGGGGTGGAACGGTGTACACCTCATTATATGGTGCCTGTTTCGCCTCAGTGCCCTCGGGAGGTTGATCTGCCAACCTGGACACCTATGGTGCTTCAGGGCGCAGCGGTCTCCAGTGAGCACTTCTCCCAGTTTCCTCCCGGGAATGTAGTGGTACTAGGAGGCTCATTGCCTCTTCAGAGGCCTCCAGAGCAGCTAGTTCGGTCGTTCCATGCCGGTTTGCTGCTTCAGGGCACTGGGCTAACCGCTCTTGCTGTACCAGAGGTCAGTCTCGAGAGGCTGATTCCCTTAGTGAGCTATCTGGCAGCATGGAAATGCCGAAGTGCCGAATGTTTCTCATTCTCTCTGTAGAGAGAGGCTATCGAATCCAATTCAGTTCTCCTCCGCCTCGTTTTTCCGGGATTCTTCCCACTCTGGTGGGTCCCGAGCAGGCTCTGGTAATGGAACAGGAAGTACACACTCTCCTGAGAAAGGAGGCCATCGAGGTGGTCCCTCCTCATGAAAGAGAGTCCGGATTCTACAGCCGGTACTTCATTGTTCCCAAGAAGGTTGGAGGGCTGCGTCCCATTTTGAATCTGCAGCATTTGAACCTCTCAATCACATGACTGAAGTTCAGGATGCTCATGGTCAAACAAGTTTTGTCTCAGATCAGCTCCGAGGACTGGTTTGTCATGATTGATCTAAGGAAAGCGTATTTCCATCCTTTCCCAACTTCGCTTTCGGGGGTGTAGCTCACCAATATCAGGTTCTTCCATTCGGAATGCTGAGAAAAGCGTGCTTTCTCCAGTACAGAGAATCACTTATCTGGGCGTGGTGTGAAGCAGTTCCAGAGACTGCTGGGTCTGATGGCAGCTGCGTCCAAGGTGATATCTTTTGGCCTGCTGTACATGAGACCCCTACAGTGGTGGCCCAAGACCAGGGGGTTCTCACTGCATCCACCGCACGTACTCTTAATCTTCCTGGTTGCTATGTCACTCCGCCCGTGATGTCTCGCCCATCCATGTGAGAGGAAACTCGCTCTGCATGATCAGGGTCACGTGGCGGTGGCTACGTGCCTTAGACATGTGGAGGGAACCTTGGTTCTTGTCCCAGGGCCTGGTGTTGGGAGCTCATTGTCGCTGCAATGGATGCGTCTCTCACCGGATGCTCAGCTCGCGGTCTGTGGAGCGGCCGCCATCTCTCTTGGCACATCAACTGCCTGGAGATGCTGGCCGTGTTTCTAGCACTGAAACACTTTCTCCCAGACCTAAGAGATCTCCACGTGTTGGTGTGCACCGACAGCATGGCAGTGGTCTCTTATATCAACCACCAGGGAGGTCTGCGTTCGTGCCCCCTTTACAGGCTGGCACTTCAGATCCTTGTGTGGTCCCAGGGGAAACTCCTCTCGCTGAGGGCAGTTTATATCCCTGGCCATCTCAATATGGGAGCAGACGCCCTGTTGAGGCAGGGGCCGATGCCCGGGGAATGGAGGCTCCACCCCGAGGTGGTGGAACAGATATGGCGTGTGTTCGGCCGAGCTCAGGTGGATCTGTTTGTGACTCAGGAGATATCGCGCTGTCCCCTCTGGTTCTCTCTGACTCAGTCAGCTCCTCTAGGACTGGATGCTATGGTACGTCGCTCTGCTCCTGGGAGTTCTGGAGAGAGTGCGCCAGGACAGGGTCCATCTATTGCTAGTAGCCCCATTCTGGCCAGGCCGAGTATGGTTCTTGGACCTGATTTCCCTTCTCGACGGCTCTCCATGGGAGATTCCCGTCAGGAGGGACCTCCTCTCATAGGCAGGGAGCACTATCGTCCACCCCTGCCTCAAGTTGTGGAAGCTGTGGGTGTCGCCTCTGAGGGGGCACAACTCACAGCTGCTGGTCTCTCAGCTGAGGTTGTTGAGACCATTCCCCAATCCAGAGCTCCCTCAACAAGGAAACTGTATGCCTTGAAGTGGAAACTTTTCACTTCTTGGTGCGGAGACTGCTGGCTCGACCCTGTTCACTGCCCAGTTGATACAGTGCTGGAGTTCCTGCAGGTCCGTTTCTCTGCAGAGTTGACCCACTCCACTCTGAAGGTTTATGTGGCGGCTATTGCGGCCTACCATACCCCTCTCAGTTGTCAGTCTGTGGGCAGACACCCCCTGGTTACACGTTTCCTCCGAGGTGCGCTGAGGCTCAGAACTCCAGTGCGATCTCGGGTCCCTCCGTGGGACCTGGCTGTGGTATTAGAGGCTCTTTGTAAACCCCCTTTCGAGCCCATAGAGGAGATTTCGGACCGCCTCTTGAAGTTAAAAACTGCCTTTCTTTTGGCTATTTCCTCTCTTAAGAGAGTTGGGGATCTTCAGGCCCTCTCTGTGGCCACCTCTTATTTAGAATTTGCGCCTGGTCTGGCCGAAGCGTTTTTATACCCTCGAGCGGGGTATGTACCAAAAATTCCCTCCTCGGCACCACGGCCGGTCGTACTGCAGGCCTTCTGTCCTCCTCCCTTTCGGGAGTCCGACCATTGGAAGCTTAATTGTACGTGTCCAGTGCAAGTACTGGATGCATACATCCACAGAGCTGCCCTATGGAGGAGGGCGGACCAATTGTTTGTGTGCTTTGGTCCCCCTAAGAGGGGTCTTCCTGCTACAAAACAGACCCTCAGCCGGTGGATTGTGGATGCCATTTCCTTGGCCTATGAGTCCTCTGGTCTCCCCTCACCCTTGGGGGTCAAGGCTCACTCTACGAGAGGTGTGGCGGCCTCTAAGGCCTTTTTAGCAGGTGTGTCCATGCATGACATCTGCAATGTGGCGGGTTGGTCCATGCCCCTGATGTTTGCCAGTTTCTATGGCCTGGATATGCGAGCCACTCCCAGATTTTCTGTCCTCTTGCCCTAGCTGTGCCCTTTCCACACTAGGCAGGGATTTGTAAGTCTGGAGGCATGGGCATACTCGTTCCCATAGCACTTCGATGCAGCTCGAGTTCCTGAAGGGGAACGTCTCCAGGTTATGCATGTAACCATGGTTTCCTGAGGGAATAAGATGCTGCGTCTCAGTGCCACACTTCTGGCATCCCTGCTGCGCTTGCCTCATTCCTCAGAAGCTGGCGCGGCGCTCACTGCTCGTGCCTTTAAGCTTCTGGGTCGTTATGTCACCCCGCCCATGATGTCTCACCTATCCGTTGGACTGATTACACACGTGATTCAGAGCACGGTCACACTGAAGGCGTTCCCATAGCGTTTCGATGCAGCGTATCGTTCCCTTGGGGAACCATGGTTACATGCGTAACCTGGAGACCTTTTAGGCCCACAGAAGCCACACACTCAGGGATGTTCCTCAGAGACTGCAGCTTTGAAGGTGGGCCCATGGACCAAGATATCATCCAGATATACAATGCACACTTGTTGGGGAATATCGGACAGCACCTTGTCCATTAACCACTGGAATGTAGCTGGGGCATTACAGAGGACAAAAGGAAGAGCCCTGAACTGCCAGTGTCCATGTTTGGTGCAGAAGGCAGTGTTTGGTTTAGCTGAGGGGGAGAGGGGTACCTGCCAGTATGTGGATTGGAGGTCGAGTGAGGTGAACCAGGTTGAACCTTCCACATGTTCTAAAGCTTCATCTATTCGAGGTAAGGGGTAAGGGTCTTTCTTTGTCACCTCATTAAGCCTACTGTAGTCCACACAAAATCTCCACTGGCCATTTTTTTTTGGGAACCATAATGACAGGGGTGGTCCATGGGCTGTCTGGGGGCTCCACAATGCCCACCTGCTGCTTTTTCTACAGCGTTGTGTTTGCAACCTCCTGGCATGCCAGGGGAAGGGGAGCTGGGTCTCCATGGGTGCATGGGCCTGGCTCTTCCAGGTCCAGGCCAGGTATGTTGTGTGCTCCAGGGGCGTTAGAGGTATAGGGCTTGGCAGTGTGATGGGAGCCGGTGGCAAGGAGTTTAGGTTCCTAGGGGGCCAAGGCAGGGTAGTTTGGCTGTGGATGAGGGGATGTCCATATCAACGTGCTTTGTTGGACATGTGTGTACTTGGTTTTTGAGCATGGTTTTTGAGCATAGCAATGACAAACCGGAGGGTGGACTGGGAACAATTGGTGATGGGGACTCATGCTGACCACTTCGCCACCTGGGATCTTGCACCTCTGCTACCCAAGCCTGGTGGTGCCCTGTTCAACCCCCTCCACAAAAATAAAAGTCAACTGACTCCACAAAAATCAAATCAAAATCAAACAGTGCACAGCTGCACTGTTGTGGGCTCTAGGACATTCTGTCTTGGAATCACATCAGGCTGAACACAGTAGAGCCTGAGTCCACTAAGTCACACAGGACATCCCTTCCATGGCAACTGGAACATGGCGGAAATACCGGACAGAAGTCCAACCCACCACCACAACTGTCCCTCAGTTCTCCCCAGAGCAGTTTGTGGGGGTCTGAATCTGTGGGTCCGCAGTACCCCATCTATGTGGATCCCTGGCCATTTCACTGATTGCTAGGTATTTTTGGACATTCCCACATGATATGTACCAGCTCCCACAGCCCCATAACACCCGGTGAGCATGTCTGGGATGGCATGCCTTGTTTAAAAATGCTTTGCATGCCAACTCACCCAGTTCAGTCACCCTCTCTGGTTTTAATGGCTCTTCTGCCACAGCTCTGATTGTGAGTATGGCACTTCCCTGTGTGGTTCCCCCTCTCCGATGCTCTCTCGAGTGCTTCTTGTAGGGACAGGGGTTGTGTAAGCTGTACTTTCATGTGCAGCTCAGGTGATGAGAGAGCCTGCAAAATTTGGTCATGGTCCAGTTCATTCTGTACGGCTGGGGGCATGTTGCAAGGGCAAACACTAGAGCCCTGTAATCCTTTTGCTTCCAGCATCCAGCATTAGCAAACAGGATAACACATCTTCTGTGAGACACATAGCTAACATGGCCATTGCACCCAGTTAAAATTGAGCATGAAAAGCTTCCTAACTTGCCTTACCCAAATACATCAGCATTTTTATTGGAATCTGAGCTAAAGTGACAAGGGTGCTGCCAACTTCGTTTACATTTGTGGCCTGTGCGATTGGCGGCATTGTCCCCACAACTGAATGCTGTTTCGTGCCCAAGTCCGCCTCCATGGCTAGTCTCCCAGTCATCTTCTTAATGTGTCCATACTGCTTATCCTGTCACTGAAGCACCTCTGCGAGGTTGGAGAAAGTCCAAGTGCTAGCATTTCCTCTGGCATCTTCCACCAACTCCGCTTTGATATAGATATGGCATTCAGGAAATCTTTTCACTCTGCCTGCAACAATGCCTAATGTAACAGCTAACTGTGTAGCTAACTAGCTAGGTGCTAAGGTATGGCACACTATGTGAGCACAAATATGCAAGGGTAACAGAAAAGGCTCAAAGAGAGGGTGAGGATCTATTTTCAGGGGCACTTTAATACCAACTCCAAGCATACAAAGTAAAATGACAAACCAAATTAGTGTTTTTAGCCAGGAATTAGCCAGAGCACAAGCAGCCATAGTATGATCAGGCCAAATTTGTTTATTCATTTTGGGTGAGATGCCAGTCAATCACAGTGCACCATTCACACACACACATTCACACCTATGGGCAATTTAGCTTTGCCATTCCACCTAACAGCATAGATTGATTGAGAGTGAGAGGAAATCGGAGAGCCCAGTGGAACCCACACGAACATGGGGAGAGCATGCACAACTCCTCACAGAGAGTATCCTAAGCTCAGGAGCAAACCAGGGCCCCTGGAGCAGTGAGGTGGCAATGCTATCTGCTGCAATCATGCCAAATGATAATCCAAAAGAGTAATTCAAAAGATCACACAGATGGTCAAACACAGCATAGAAGATAAGTAGGATAACAAGGCTCAGATTTAATATAACCACAATGTTTGTCAAGACTGTCCATTTAAGTAATGGTCCTGTTGTTTGCTTACTGAGGAGCCAGGAAACAAACAAGAAATTACTAGCAGAGGTCATGTCAAAACTCTAAGGGTCCGCAACCTCTGCTGGTCAGGAGAGGTATTTTATTGGCCTGGTTTTACACACAGGTTGAGTTGTTTGATTTGGGGGGTTTTCTTTTAGTTGAGTCTTTTAGTTGTTTGATTTGGGGGGTTTTCTTTCACTTCCAATTTTTTCCCCTGATGAAGTCCTTTGTTGTACTGGCAGTGTGTGTTGGGTTGCTTGCCTAGCTGCACAATGAAGTTTCTCTGAATTAGACTGGGTTCATTTCTCTGTAACTTGGAAAACATAAGGTTTCTGCAGACTTCTGAATTCATTCTGCTGTTACCATCATGATTTCCAGAAGCATCCATGCAAGCTCAGTGGTGATGTTGCTGACTTTTTTTGTTTTTTTCTTCACAGCTTTCACAATGTTTCTGTCATTAACTGCTGTTATTTTCCTTGGCTGACACATTCTTTATCTGGTTTTAGTACACCAGTGGTTTCTTTCTTTTTCAGGACATTCTAAATTGCTGTATTGCTATGCCCAATGCTTGTGTGATCGCTCTGATCTGAACAATTTTCCCTCTTTTCTCAGCTTCAAAATGACTTGCTTTTCTTCCATAGACAGCTCTCTGGTCTTCATGTTGGTTTATCCTGTTTAACAACAAATCTCAGCCTTCTCATGGCAAAACCCAGGGCACAAACCAAGAGTAGACATTCTGAGCTATTAATTGTTTAAGCAATCAATCTAACGGGTTGCACCTGGGCAACAAGAAACACTTGTCAGTCACGTCACATGTTCCAATATTTTTTATCACTTGTAAAATGGGTGGGTTCAATCAAAAGGTGCTTAACACATCTAGATGTAAATATCAGGGAAAAAAAGCTGATATTATGATTGATTGTCTCATATTCATTTTTTGATCTCAAACCCAAATGTCTTCAGTGCATAGCAAAAACAAAAGAATTAACCTTGCTGTTACAATACTTTGTGTAGGATGACAATGAATGAAATATAGAGCAGGCCTTTAATGTAATTTGAGGATTTCCTAAAAAAAAACCCAAAATGACTCATCAATCTTAGAAACAAATGTTTATCTTTATTCTTAAAGTGCTGTGCTCTGGATTTTAGTTGTGAAGGGGAAATAGGGAAATTACACTTAGTGCTCTACTTACCTACTATGTAAGCCTTAGTTTTTGCAAACAGTGAAACAGCATTTTATTTGCATTTGAGAAAATATTTAATATGCTTGTCCCTGGCATTGAATAATCTAATTCTGGATTGTATAAGCAAAGATATTTCTCTGCTATGCTATAATTGCCCATCATCAACATGTTATCAACTGCAAATAAGTTAAATATAGTTAAAATGATAAAAAGCAGTTTGTCATTTGGAATTTTTAGATGTCATATTATAGGTTTTGAATCGTTTTGCCATAGGATGAAGCATGGACAGACAGACCAACAAACACTACAATTCACTATTCTTCTTCTTCTTCTTATTATTATTATTGTATTTTTTTTTAAATAGACGCAACACAATATGTATAAAAATATTACAATAACATTCCCCTTCCACTGTGGTGGCTGAGCAGTGACAGGAAACAAATAAAATGCAAAGCTATGCATGAGCAAACTTTCCAGCTATATGCAAGTTATATTGATTTCATTATACAAAGTCATCAGATCAAATACAGTAAAGGCATCAACATCTCTTATCTCCATCCTCTTTTACAGCATTCCAAACCTGGCACATCATCAGATTTATGCTGAGTAAATGACTGTAATTGAAATTTTAGAGCTGTGAGTTTGTCCAGCTCCCCTCTGTTTCTCATTCTGTTCATGGGTGCTGGATGCCTTTGCACTGGCTGAGTTTGTAACTGAATTTTAAATCAAGGTGTTTCTTCCCCAGCAGTGTTCCTGTTTTTCAGAGACAATGCTTCAGCACTGTGTGAATCCTCTGGGCCGTTCTTCATTTTCCTTTGAATGCTGTACCAACCACATGGCCCTAGCCTCCCTGAGACCCCTGGTTCTGTTTGTGTAAATATTCTATGAGCTGCTCCCTCCACAGTGTAGATGAGAAACCAGTTTGAAAACCTTGGCCTTGCTTATAAGATATTACAGTTCTGCAGTCAACTCTGATATAGTTGTTTATGAAGCCTAAGTACTGTAAATGCATTTTCAGTTGGTGTTTGTAATTCATCTTAGAGATTTTTACTTTGAGAATTAGTTTTTTAAATATCAGATATGGAAGATGCCTTTATTCTGTTGCTCTATGCTTTATGATGGGCACATTTATAGTGTGTATATTCCTTACTTGACAAAGACTGTGAGGTTATGGAAGCCAAAATGATCCCTTAAGAGTTTTTTTTGCAGTCTAAGGAACCACATAAACATAACATAACATAAAATGCAACATTTGATGCATGATTTGTAAATATGGTGCGGAGAAATGTATATAACATCCCATAAATAGTCACCACAAAATGCACATTGTATATACATAAACTTCAGAAAACTGAAATAATAATAAGGGTATTTACTCCCTTACCTCCAAGTAAAGTAGGAAAAAATTCAAAAATACTCATTCATTCACTCAATAATCATTCCTAGGAGTATTTCCCTCTCCTCCTACAGTGTTTCATTAAGATAAAAAATTATGCGTATATGCTGTTTATTCTTTCATAAGAAAGCCCTGATTAGTTAAAATGTTATGTTTACTGAATAATTTAAAATACTTATATTCATTCATCTTATTAGACCTTACTAAGTCAGTTAACTCATGTTAATATAGTAAGACTGATTTCTTAGAAATGCCTCTGATTAACAGAGAAGAGTAATGCTGAAGAGTCTTCAGTATAAAAATATGCAAGGTAATATGACAAGCTAATAACTTTGTAATGGTCAATTAATGATGAAAGTTTAATTCTACATTTAGCATGATCATAATTGTCTCATACATGCTGTGTGGTCACAACTGTCTCAAAAATGAGTGATGTGCTATAGAAAGAATATGTGGGATAATTTATAAGCTCCATTTATATCATACTCCTGTCAGCTACTAGGTTACTATACTGAAGCCCAGTTACAAAGTAATGAAGCTTAATAAAGTTGAGGAATGTTTAAAGGACACTGGATTCTGAGTAGTTTCCTCCTTCTTAATTCCAACAAGACAGATGTTTTTCTACTAGGAGCACAGGCAGCTAGAAATAAACTTTCTGATTAAATAGTACATCTTAATGGCCTTTCAGTTACACCATGTGCAACAGGGTGTCATATCAACTACTCACCAGTGTCTTGAACAGGTAGCCCAGAGCAATAGGGAGTTCGCTGACCTACACACTGAGAATCCAGAATATCAACCCAGAGATCGAGTCTGACTTTCCACCAGGGACAACCAAGGCTGTAGAAACCTCTCACTTTGATATATTGGACCTTACAAAATTCTGCAATGCATCAGTAATGTCACTTACTGGCTTGAACCCAGAAACTGCTGAGTCTCTCCATCATTCCATGTGTGATGTCTCAAACCCACAATCTATGGTCCCTTGGTTGAAGGGGTACCTATATCCACACCACTGGAACCCCTGGAGATCGAAGGACAACCTGCCTACTGAGACAAATCTATTCTTGATTCTTGTTGTAGAGAAAGTAAACTTCAGTGCCTGAATGAGTCGGGGGTGTCACAGTGCAACATTAGGAGACACACTGAAATATATGTATATGTTTGTGAGTCTGTTTATTTGTTTGTCTGCCATGCTAATCA
>JAKKZN010000019.1:16439283-16451277 GCA_033441825.1 Pangasius elongatus | reverse complement strand
CAGATGGATTTGGCAGAGGGAATGGAGATGGGCAGAGCCCTTTCTTCTTCCTCACCTGCCAGATCCAGTGCTCACTCCCAGGGAATGGAAGCATGTTTTGAAACAGTTTCTTCCCCCCAGGGAGAGGGCTCTATGCTCCTTTTGTCTTCCTCTGAGGAGGTAGGTGAGGGGAGCGCTGCTGAGGACGAGTCTGTGGGTTTGCCACCACAGCTCGTCCAGTTTGAGAAGTTATTGAAGGTGGTGACTCGAGCTGTTGTTAAGCTAAATATTGACTGGCCTCCTGAAAAGCAGAAAGCACATCCACCCAGCCTATTAGATGAGCACCCTTTTTTCCCGATTTGCACACTGAGGTGTCCAGATCGTGGAACAATCCATACTCAGCCCGCCTTTTCAGTCCCAATGTCTCTCACTACTCTAATGTGGTGGGACTGGAGCGTGGTTACGAGGCGACTCCCCGGATTGAGGAGACGCTTGCGAGCTATCTCTCTCCCAGTAGTGCATTGTCCCTTAAGGCCCCGGTACTGCCCTCCAAGCCGCTTTGGACATCCTCGGCTTTGGTGGGCAAAGCATACAAGGCAGCACGTCAGGCTGGTGCCTGCCTGCACACCATGGCAGTGTTGCAGGCATACCAGGCTGACCTGCTTAAAGAGCTGGACGATGGAGAAGGAATTAATTGTGAAGATATTTCCGAGCTTCATCGTGCCGCAGATTTGTCTTTCCACTAAGGAGACCACCAGGGCACGACTGGCCTGTTCAGTGACACTGTAAATACGGTCGTCAACAGGTTCCAGGAGGCCAAGAAACAGTCTGCAGCGTTCCACGTTTTCTCCCTCGTCGTTCCAGGAGGCCAAGAAAAAGTCTGCGGCATTCCAGCGTTTTCTCCATTGCCGCTCTCCCTCACCCTCAACCATGTACCAGCTCCTCGCACCGTGAGGTCCAGAAACGGAATGTCGCCACTCGTGCTCCCCCCGAAAAGAAGGAGCCAGGGTGGTGCTCCAGGACAAGGCCCAGGGAGATGACGGATCTGAGAACTGTCATCCTCAATAAGAGGGCCTCAAAAAGAAGTCCTGAATTTTCAGGACCTCTGAGGGCAGGCCCTCTGGGGAAGGGAGGTGTACACCTCATCGTACGGTGCCCGTCTCTCCTCAGTGCCCTCAGGAGATCGTTTTGTCAACCCTGCCACCCTTGGTGCTTCAGGGGACAGCGGTCTCCAGCAAGTGCTTATCCTAGTTCCCGCCCAGAAATGTAGCGGTTCTGGGGGGGTCGCTACCTCCAACGAGGTCTCTAGAACAGCTAAATCGGCTGTTCCCTGCCAGTTCCACTTCAGGGCACTAATCTAGCCGCTCTAAATACACCAGACATCAGTCTTGAGAGACTGACTCCCTTGATAGACTTTCTGGCAGCGAGGAAGCTTCTGCCGAATGTGTCTCAATGGGTCCTGCATACTGTAGAAAAAGGCTACAAGATCCAGTTCGATTCTCGTCCTCCTCGATTCAACTGGGTTTTTCCCACTCTGGTGGCCCCCGAGCAGGCTCTGGTCATGGAACAAGAAGTACAAACTCTCTTCGAGGAAGAAGGCCAGGTGGTCCCTCCTATCGACATAGATTCCAGGTTCTACAGCCGGTACTTCATAGTTTTAGATCTGTGTCTGCTGAACCGCTCAGTTATGAGACTCAAGTTCATAATGCTCACGCTTAAACAGGTCGTGTCTCAAATCAGGTCCGAGGACTGGTTTGTCATGATAGATCTGAAAGACGCATACTTCCATATTTCCATTCTTCCTCAGCACAGGAGGTATCTGAGGTTTGCTTTTGGGGCAGAGCTTACCAATATCGGGTTCTTTCCTTCGGTCTTGCACTCTCACCCCGCACCTTCACCAAGTGTGTAGATGCTGCTTTGGCAGTGGACTCCAGGGCATCCGCATACTCAATTACATCAACAATTGGTTGATTTTAGCTCAATCAGAGCAGATGGCGGTTCGACATCGCAATGTTGTTCTCACCTATATGAGAGAATTGGGGATGAGACTTAACACAAAGAAAAGTGTGCTTTCTCCAGTGCAGAGGACCACTTATCTAGGCGTAGTGTGGGATTCGACCACGATGCAGGCGCGTCTGTCTCCTGGTCGGATTGAGTTGATCCTCACGGTAGTCAAGAGACTGAGAGAAAGCCAGTCACTCACTGCTATACAGTTTCAGAGACTGTTGGGTCTGTTGGCGGCTGCGTCCAATGTGACACCTCTTGGCCTGCTGTACAAGAGACCCTTGCAGTGATGGCTCAGGGCCAAAGGGTTTTCCCCGAGGGGCAACCCATTTTGCATGATCAAGGTCCCGCAGAGAGGCTTACAGGCCTTGGACATGTGGAAGAAACCATGGTTCCTGCTACAAGGCCCCGTGTTGGGGGCTCCTTGTTGTCTCATAACGCTAATGATGGATGCCTCCCTCACGGGCTTGGGGGCGGTCATGAGTGGCCGCTCTGCTCAGGGTCTATGGGACGGGCCTCATCTCAGGTGGCACATAAACTGCCTGGAGATGCTGGCCGTATTTCGAGCAGTGAAACATTTCCTCCCAGACCTGGTGGGCCACTTCAGTGGTTTTCTACTTGAACTGGCAGGGGAGTCTGCGCTCACACCCCCTTTACAGGCTGGCACGAGAGAGCCTTCTGTGGGCCCGAGGGAAGCTGCTCTCACTCAGAGCAGTATACATCATGGGGCACCTCAATCAGGGAGCAGACATCCTGTCAAGGCAGGGGCTGAGGCCCAGGGAATGGAGGCTCCACCCAGAGGTGATGGAGCAGATATGGGAGAGGTTCTAAAGAGTACAAGTGGACTTGTTTGTGACTCAAGAGACTTCGCACTGTCCCCTCTGGTTTTCCCTCACTCACCCAGCTCCTCTTGGACTGGACGCTATGGTACAGACGTGGCCAAGGCTGCGCTTGTATGCTTTACCCCTGATTGCTCTGCTCCTGGGAGTTCTGGAGAGGGTCCGCCGAGACAGAGTGTGTCTTCTATTAGTAGCTCCTTACTAGCCGGGCCGGCCATGGCCATGCGAACCTGGTAGCCCTTCTCAAAGACTCTCCTTGGGAGATTCCCAGCAGGTGGGATCTCCTCTTTCAGGCAAAGGGCACCCTATTTCACCCTCGTCCAGAACTATGGAAGCTGTGGCTGTGGCCCCTGAGGGGGCACAGCTCGTAGCCTCAGGTCTCTCAACCGAGGTTGTAGAGACCATACTTCAATCCAGAGCTCCCTCCATGAGGAAATCATACGCCGCTAAGTGGCATCTGTTCACGTCATGGTGTAAAAACCGTTGGTTCAGTGCTGGAGGTTCTGCAAGAACGGTTTGCCACTGGGTTATCCCCATCCACTTTACAAGTTTATGTGGTTGCTATTGCTGCATATCATGCTCCGCTGGGTGGGCAATCTCTGGGGAGAAACCCATTAGTGACGCGTTTCCCTGGTACGACCTAGAGTGCCTTCCTGGTATTTGGCCGTGGTTTTAGAGGCCCTTTCTAAACCTCCCTTTGAACCCTTGGAGGAGGTGTCTTTGAGATTTCTTACAGTCAAAGTATTTCTATTGCTACAGACTGTATTTCTATTAGCCATCTCTTCCCTCAAGAGAGTCAGCAACCTTCAGGCTCTTTCTGTGGCCCCCTCTTTTCTGGAGTTTGCCCCTGGCATGGTCAGAGCCTTTCTTTACCCCAGACCGGTATATGTTCCTAAGGTGCCCTCTGTGGTTCCACGGCCAGTCGTGCTTCAGGCATTCTGTCCTCCTCCCTTCGGGACCAGGACCAGGAAAAGCTTAATTGTGTGTATCGAGTGTGAGCAATGGACATGTACGTCCACAGAGCTGCCCTGTGGAGGAAGTCAGACCAGCTGTTTTGTCTGCTATGGTTCTTATAAGAAGGGTCTTCCTGTGAACAAGCAGACCCTCAGCAGGTGGATAGTGGATGCTATTACTACTTCTTACGAGTCCTCTGATCTCCCCTCTCCGTTGGGGGTCAAGGCTCATTCTACTCGAAGTATGGTGGCCTCCAAGGCCTTCTCCTCTAGTGTTTCTCTCCAGCATATTTGCAATGCTGCGGGATGGTCTACCCCTCTGACCTTTGTCAGGTTTTATAGCCTTGACCTTGATGCCGCTCCCGGCTCCTTCCACACTAGACAGGTATTTGTCAGTCTGGTGGTGTTAGATACTCATTCCCAAAGCGTTGTTTGATGCAGCTCGAGTTCCCGAAGGGGAACGTCCCTAGGTTACGTCTGTAACCATGGTTCTTCAAGGGACCGAGACGCTGTGTCTCGGTACCATACTTCCTGCATCCCTGCAAGGCTTCCTTCACTCTCCTGAAGCTGGCGCCGGCTCCACCGCATGCGTTTTTATACTTCCGGGTTGCTATATCATCCCGCAGGTGACGTCACATGATTCCGTGGACAGATTACACGTGATTCAGAGCATGGTCATGCAGAGGCATTCCCAAAGCGTTGTTTGAAGCAGCGTCTCGTTCCCTCAGGGAACCATGGTTACAGACGTAACCTAGGGACGTTCCAGCTGCATGTGGTCCTAGTACAAGTACTACAGTCTTGCCAGAATTAAGTAAAAGAAAGTTAATAAGTATCTAGTGTCGAATGTCCTTTACACATTCCTCAACTTTATTAAGCTGGTGTCTGTCATCCGGCTTTGATGAAACATACAACTGTGTGTCATCAGCATAACAGTGGAAGCTAATACCATGTTTCCGAATAATTTTGCCCAGAGATAGCATATATAAAGAAAAGAGCACTAGGCCTAAAATAGAGCCTTGCGAAACACCAAACTTTACCTTACTATTCGTAGAGAAGTCACCATTTACATCTACAAAGGAGAGGACGTTTCCCTTAACTCCATCAACATTTTCTAGTCAATCCAGGAGAATAGCATGATCAATGGTATCAAAAGCTGCACTAAGGTCAAGCAACACAAGCAAAGAGACACAACCCTGATCAGAGGCCAGTAGCAAGTCCTTTACCACTTTAACCAGTGCTGTCTCTGTGCTATGATGAGGCCTAAATCCTGACTGATGTAATGTATCAACATTTCATGAAAGTTATTCATGTAGGTATGAGCATGACTGCTGTGCTACAAGCTTTTCTAGGATTTTAGAGATAAAGGTGAGGTTTGTTATTGGTCTATAGTTGGACAATTGACAGGAGCTGAAATCAGGTTTTTTAATCAGGGGTTTGATAACTGCTACTTTAAAAGATTTAGGTACATAGCCAATGCTAAGGGAAGAACTGATTATTTTTAAAAGAGTTTTGATTGCTTCTGGAATTAACTGAAAAAAAAAAATTCACTGTGAGCTAGATTGGGAAACCTGCAAATACTAATTATTGATGAAATTTCTATGATTGATCAAAAGCTTCTTGCATACATCCATGGCAGACTGAGACAGGTCAAACAAACCAGGGATTATTCTGCTTTTTAAAAGTATTTATCATTGCAGTTAGAGATTTCAGCTTAGTTCTGTGAAAGGAAAGCCACTTTATACTGACTCCACAAGTGTGAATCTATGGCAAAAATTATTTTTCTTTGGCTGAGATGACAGATATTATGAGACAAAAGATGCAGAGATGCCACAGGTACACAATCGATTAAGGAAATACAGAAGAAATAAGACATTGCTAGTAGATGAATGCATGCTGAAACTATGTGAAACACATGAAGGTCAGGACAGTACTACTACGCACATCTATGCAACCAATGATGAAGTTGCTTATCACAACAATCACATTTTAATCAATATATGCTCAGACCCTATTATCTTTCATGCACAAGATTATAAGAGGGCTGCTAAAGCTGACTGACTACAAAGAATACATGGACATCATCTTAAAGTTTACAAAACATGTCTGTCACAATCATTTCACACTGGAGTCAATGCACAAGTCATGCTGCTTAAACATTAAAGTTTCAGATGGACTTGTAAATGGTGCATTTGGTACAGTTAATGAAGTGTGTTTTGATTCAGATGACAAATTCCCCCAAACATTTTATGTTACATTGGATGATAAAAAACAAACACAAATGCCATGCCTGGACTACAGAAAGCAACACCTATTGAGCCAGAAGAAAAGCAAGTGACATATAGTGGCAGTACACGCCAAGAGTTTCCTCTGAAATTAGCTTGCACTGTTAACAAAGTACAAGGACTCAAAGTGGAAAATGCTGTCTCACTTAAAAAGTTCCTTGCTGCAGGACAAGTATATGTGGCCTTAAGTTGTGTAACCTCCGTGGATGGCCAGCTAATAGAAGATTTCATAGATACTGTGATTTATGCATGAGAAGATTTTTGACACTGCAATGAAATTGAAAATGCATGCCTGCCTTTATTGGACCTATGACTGAAAACCATCCAGCACTATTAACATGCGAAATTATTCTACACAATGTTCAAGGACTAACATCTGGAAGACATAAAATAAGATCAAAGGTACATGAAAGCAGATATTATCTGTGTGACAGAAGGTTGGCTACATTAAATCACTCCACAGATGACAAAAGCTGACTGGATTTGTATTCCACAGCAAACTGAGCTCCACTTCATATGACAGTAGAACAGAAAACAGATTTTCTGATCTAAAGAAGCAACATGGTGGTGTTGGTGTATATTGTAAAGAAAATATTAATTATAGTATTGCTAATTTGCCTTGTATCAACATCAAGGCTTTGTATTTCACTATTCCTCATTTGAATACAACTGCCATAGGTCTATGCAGGCCTCCTTGCTACAGTCTGGCAACATTTTAAAAGAACCCATAGATTTGATCAAGCACATGGACACCTTCTCAATTAAGGCACAAAATCAACTTGGGAGATTTCAATGAAAATCTTTCTGAATCAAACAAAATCAGTGAGAGCATGCAACTTCATGGGTTTACTCACAGAAGAACTACTGAAAATGGCAATCTAATAATATAAGATATAATTCATGACAACATTATTATTTCTGCAATGCCACCATATTTTATCTACCATGAATGCATTGTCTTGAACTATTTAACAATATTGATTATGTAAAGTGCAATTAAACACTCCAGACTCACATTTATCATCCTTGCAGTTCTATACTTTCACTGTTATTTCACTGCAGTTCACTGTTGCCCACTATCATTTCACTGTAGTTCACTCTTGTTTAAGATTAAGATTCAACTTTTATTGTCACTGTGCAGAGTACATGTACAGAGTCAATGAAAACAGCTTTGCATATCCCAGTTTGCTAGGAAGCTGGGGTCATAGCGCAGGATCAGCCATGATGCAGTGCCCCTGGAGCAGATGTGGTTAAGGGCCTTGCTCAAGTGCCCAACAACAGCAGCTTGACAGGGCTGGGGCTGGAACCCCTGAATAGTAGATAGATTTCATAGTAGATTCTGAATAATCTGCCTGAAGTTGAGTAACTGATTAATACCCTGAGACCCTAAGAAACCCTAAGAAAGTGTTTAGTCAGAATTTTTGCCATGTTGGGGTAGGGAGCATTGAACAATTATGGCATGAACTGGACAGACTGTGCTGGTGTAGATTAAGAAATTGAAGGTACTCTACAAACTGGTTTACAGGACTTTTGAGACACCTTTTTATATTGTTGGTGAAATATCTATTTTTTTTCACTGTAGTTTACTACAATTTCAGTGTAGCTCATGAGTATTTTCGAATAATACGCTTTATGATGGCTAACTGTCTAAGAACCTGAGACTTTTAAGTATTTAAAGTCAGAATGTTCCCCAAGTTAGGGGGAGATGGATTAAAGGTCTATAGCATTAACATATCTACTGCATAGGCTATATTAGTGTATAGATTAGTCATTTGAAGGAAGACCATGAACTGGTTACAATAAATTTTGGGTCACTTTTATATATCTGATTAAAGTAAAGTTCTATTATTTAATTTACTGAGTTTTACAGAGAATTAGAGGATGCACATAGATGCACTATACTAAAAGCTTGATCAGAGACATACAGTTCCTGAAAAACAGTTATCTGACCTTATCTCTGTCCCCTATTTATGACCACAACCCAAACGTTGCAGAAATTCAGAATCTTGTCCTGTATAGAGCTAAGATTTGTGTAAATGCATACAAGCAATCATAAGTTACAACTGTTTGAGTAAATTAGGCTCCACCTTTTTTAGAATTTATTGGCAAGTCTCAGCCCTATTGTTTCAGATTTCAATAATACTATAATTCGGTAATTATTAAGGTTATTAATTATTATTGCAGAAGTAGGTTCTGCATATTATGCAAATTATTGCAAACTGGAATGGGCAAGGCTAAATTATTCATATGGAAAATTTATATGGGTTCAGCCAAGGAATCATCAATGACAAGAAATTTCACTGTGGCTCTTATTTTCCAAGACATATGCTCATTTTTGTAAGCAAAAACATGAATAGCACCCCCAGTGGCCAATTTGATTGAAATTGCGTCAGATAGTAGTGGGTCTATACTATAACCTACTATGGAAGAATTTTTCTGTTAGCTTTTTTACATCATCTGTTGCCAATCAGTATTTGTTACTCAGTGTTGTAATACTAATCAGTATTATGCAACAGTATTGTAATGTCACCTCATGCTAAATCAGTTTGAATGTATTCAGGGGAATTAAGGTAACTTGATATAACCTGGTTTTTGGAAAGTACCTAACTTTCAGAGTTTTATTCATACATTACATTGCATCTTTTCTGTTAACTTTTTTTTTTTTTTTAAACAAAGGCTGCCTCAGCTCACACCACAATTACAATGTAGCAAGTTGAACAATGAAATAACTGTGGCTAACTAAAGGGGTTCAAAAGAAAAATATAGAAAACTAAACCTAATGAGATCACTGTTTTAGAATTGTATAAAAACATGAGCCATGACTATGTAAATAAGATGCTCTGCAGACATCTTGGCTTTGTTGGTTGATTCAATAAAGTCTATTGATTTTTGGCATCCAGAACCCCTTGTCTTTGGAAGTCTTTTTTCTTATTCTGAATTGAAGAGCTTTTGCCACGACACTACCATTCAAAATTTGTGATGATTGCTTGATGTTAATTCCATAAAATGCCTGCTGAAATCTGATTTCACACTCTCCTGAATAGTTTGACACCAGGTTTGTGAAGATCGGTCAAAAAAATCCTAGGACTAGTTCACAAAAGTAGGCTTTGCATATTATGCAGATTGGCAAAAAAAATCCAATGATGGCAGAAATTAGTTGGCAGGGAATAAGAAGAAAAAACAATTTTGAGTGACCGACTTAAGATTCTTGAAATATAGGACAAACTGTAATCGCTTGTGCTGTAGCACCACCATCAGGCAGATGCTGGTCCCTTTACTTCATTGAGTAGTGGTGGGAATTCTACACCATGTGACAAAGTTTAGGGTTTCTATTTCTTACAGTTTGGGCTGCCTATCGCATTTTAGCAAAGAGTCATAATAATAATAATAATAATAATAATAATAAATATAGCCACAAAGGATGATCTGCGGGGACCAAGCGGTCTTAATAAACATCAGCCTCAGTGGCCAAGTCCTTGTTAATGTACATGGAACAATCAGGGGACCATAAATGAAATTATGAAATTTTGTGACAATAACTCAATGATAGTTGTGTGAAATGCCTGCTGGAAGCTGACTGGCTAAAGGCGGCCATGTTTCTGAAGTAATTAAGTAATGAGATGAATGATGCAGGACACTAAATTTCAGCTCAACAGGACCAACTCTGTAATAACCTTTCAATGATCCTGCTCCAACTTTTGCAGTACAACCTTAGATCCTTATACTGAACAAGTCTTTCATGTTTGGTTCAAAATTCAATGATCATGAGTTACAGTTATTTGAGTAATCCAGCTCCACTGCCTTAGAATTGACTGCTGTATGGCAGGCATAATGTCTACAAATGTCAACATGTTTTTCATACTTACTGAAGTTCACACTCTGGTTTGCATATAATGCAAATTATCACAAATTTCAATGGGCAGAGCTAAAGGGTCCAAAAGGTAATGTTTTTTAGAGTGGGAGCAAAAACATTAAGCTAAAAAAGAATTTTTACTGTAGGACAGAAGGACATGATGTGACTAAATTTGGTGTTTATTTTGACTTATGTTTTGGCTGTCCATTGAGTTTTACTGAAGATTCAAAATAAGAACAAGAAGAAAAAGAAGAAGAAAAAGAAGAAAATCCTAACAAAAACAAGACGGTTGCAAGCAATTTATGCACTCCTCACAAATAAACCCCCAGTGGCCAGTCCTTGCCAAGATACAGAGAACAATAAAGAGACCATAGATGATCTAATTTTAGCTCTGCGCCCTTTGCATGACCCTGCCCCACACTTTGCACATAACCTCAGTATCTTGTCCTGTTCATGGTTTTCAATTTTTGTGCTAATCCATACAAGGACCCACGTGTTACAGCTCTTTGATTAAATTAGGCTCTGCCTCATTAGAATTGATTGATGTATGGCAGCCATCCTGTTTAAAAATGTCAACATGTTTCCAATAGTAATTGAGTTTCATGCTCTGCTGAGTAATTTGACACCACAATCGGCCATAAATCCTAGGAATACTTTGCAAAAGTAGTTTCACATATGCAAATTATCACAAATTTATGTGGGCAGGGCTAAAGTGTCCAATAGGCAATTTCATATAATTTGTGCAAAAATGGTACATGTGACCTAATAATCTTGTCCTATGTATGCCTTTCATGCAAATCCACCTAAGCACTCGTCATACTGTTTACAAATGTCAATATGTTTTTGAAAATTATCAAGGTTCATACTCTACTGATTAGTTTTACAACAAATTAGTGAAGAGTATGTTTTGCATGTTATGCAAATTAGCTAATAATCTAAGTGGTTGGAGCTAAATGGTTCTTTTCATGGTAAGACTGTATTTGACATATGAGTCAAAACGTAAAACGCTTTGCTGTGCCATGATTAGGCTGATTCGGCTCATCCCTCTTGCCTGAGTAGCGGGAGGGAATACCAAGTACTGACCAAGTTTCATGTCTGTACGACCTACGGTTTGATCTGCATGATCAGTTTTAGCGGAAAGAAATAATAATAATAAGAAGAAGATGAAGAAGAAGAAGAAGAAGAAGAAGAAGAAGAAGTAATATCCTAACAAAAACAATAGGGTTCCAAGCACTACGTGCTTAGCCCCCTAATAACAAGCATAGGCACAAGTGCTAATCTGCAGAGAGAAAGCACCATGTGCAGACCGCACCACAGGTAGCTAGTTCTCACCAAGTTGCATATAACACTGCAGCAACCACAAGATAAACATACTAAACATACTATTAAAATTTTGCAACTGTAGTTTAATGCTAAAACTGTGAAGTGAGTACTGCAATCTGATTGGCTGACGGCCACCATGCTTTTTAAGCAACCTAGTGAGTGGAAATCCACTCACAGATTAGTACACCAATGCAATACAACTTTTAGCTTGATTCGACTCATGGTCTGAGAAACTTATTTGAATAGAATCTTGCCCCCTACTGCGTTTTCTTATACAACTTATGTATTGTAAGAGTGCATCATGACTCAAACACACATGCTGACTGGGATTATAAGGTTATTCATTTTTAAACATAGTTGTTAAATTGATTAAAATGCTATCAAAGTTGAATGTGATGTTTCTAGGAAAACAGAAGGGCTCATAGAGCCTATTTTGTATGAACTATTAGGTAAAAATATCTGTTTTACAAATACTGCAGGGATTCTGCTCAGAACTGTATGATGTCAGTAAGTGAGTTAGGATTTAAGGAAAAAAAAATAGCAGGATCCCCAATCAAACTTCTTTAATAAGGTCTACTGTGGTTCTGCACACAGGGAACATACAACCCCTGGCAAAAATTATGGAATCACCACACTTGGAGGATGTTCACCCAGCCTTTATAGCAAACAAACAAATATCAGATGTGACACAAAAAGGTTTTGTTCAATAGCTTAACATTCTGGCTTTGTGAAACATACAGCAAAAAAATTCAGTGACTTTT
>JAKKZN010000019.1:16423791-16439183 GCA_033441825.1 Pangasius elongatus | reverse complement strand
CTTGTGCACTTTATGTTTAGTTTAACTTATGTAGTCCCTGTAGTTCTTTGTTGTTCTGTGTTTGTCTTATGTAGCACTTTGGTCCTTGTTTCGTTTCACTATGTACTTGTATATGGCTGAAATGACAATAAACTCCACTTTGACTTTTGAGGCTGTGACACCTGGGTGATAACTTACTCCAGGATGCAGATTTTTTAGGAAGAGGAATTTGGAAATTCATGCTCCCTTCCAGTTCACTTTTGTTATGTGCCCTAAAGTAGGCTCGTCGGAATTGGCTATAGTAGGCTTGGGGATTCTCCTGCCAACCCTGTTTGGTTTCCAGGGCAGCTAACAGTCCAGGTTCAGACTCTGGGTCTGAAAACTCTTTAATCAGGCCCAGAAGGAGTACTTGATAATCCAACTTCATGTGGATCGGATGTTTGTCAAGGAAACTTCGAAACCTCAGGACTGGATGTTGTTCTGAGCAGATAGAGTCTGTCTCTGTAGGTAATGTTAGGCCTCATTTCCAAGTAAAGTCGATGTCTTGCAGGTAAGCCTGTACATTGTAACCTCCGGTAGCATTCAGGGTGAACATGTTAATGTTGATGGTCAGGGTCTTTTAGGGCTAGGAGGTGTACAACTTTGAGGTCTGTATGGATGGGTCCCTTTCTTCAGGTGGCAGACAAATTCTTCTGTAAGGGCCAGTGAGGTTCTGGGTTGTGCCCCCTCACTTATGTTTTTAATCAGCCCTTAAAAAGGTGTCTCACCCTTATTGGCTCTGGTTGCAGCTTGTAGGCATACTTGAGCTCCTCTTTGACTATGTAGAACTCTTCTCTGGTGCGGTCAAGCTGCTGGGGCTGACTTTCAGTTTCATCTCTGGATTTCATCAGGTGGTATTTTAAGGCTTTAATTTTGGCGTTCTTTAACTTCAGACTTGGCTTTCTTGAGTAGTTGTGCAGCGCATTAGAGTTTGTCTTCTAGGTCCTTCTGGGGAGCCCCCACTTCCTCCTTTTCATTCTGGGTAGCTGCCAGAATTTCTTGGAGCTATGCAATTTCTTTCTTTGTTTCTTGCTCCATCATGCTGGACAGTTTGAGCTGGTACTGGGCTTTCTCTTCCAGTTTGTCTAGTCAAGTCAATTCAAGTGCCTTTATAGTCATTTCAAACATATACAGCTAGTTATTTCAAAGTGAAATTAAACAAAATTCCTCCAGGACCATGGTGGTACATAAAACAACACAGAACTACAAGATATTACACATTTTTACATAAAGTGCACATGCAAACATATGCAAACAGCACGAGACATTACAATGACAGGACAATAGGCACAGTAAGATACAGTGCAGTGCCAACTAGTACACAGTTCTTTTAAGAAATGACATTAGTGCAAAAGAATAGTAATATAATAAGTTTCTATAAATGTAAACATAATATATTATGAGATAGTATTCAGCAGATAAGCTTATACTATATATGGACATAGCAGTTCTTGGGGTAGCAGCCAGGTAGGGAGTATAAGTAGTGACAAAATATTATTTACAATATTTTATAAGTACTGTAGCAGCAAAAATGCAGGTAGTAAATACAGAGACGTGCAAAAATTGCAAAGAGTGGGATGGTGTTCAGTTGTGTGTGTGTGTGTGTGTGTGTGTGTGTGCGCGTGTACGCGCATGTGTGTGTGTGTGTGTGCGTGTGTGTGTGTGTGTGTGTGTGTGTGTGTGTGTGAATCCAGTTTCTGAGTATTGATGGCTTGGGGGAAGAAACTGTTGCACAGTCTGGTCATGAGGGCCCAAATGCTTCGGTACCATTTGCCTCAGGATGCTCTCTATAGTCCCTCTGTAGAACATGGTGAGGATGGGGGTGGGAGATGGGCTTTCCTCAGCCTTTGCAGAAAGTAGAGCCGCTGCTGGGCTTTCTTTGTTATGGAGCTGGTGTTGAGGGACCAGATGAGGTTCTCCACCAGATGAACACCAAGAAATTTTGTGCTCTTGACAATCTCCACAGAGGAGCCACTGATGTTCAGTGGAGCGTGGTTACTCCTTGCTCTCCTGAAATCAACAACCATCTCTTTAGTTTTGTCCACATTCAGAGACAAGTTGTTGGCTCTGCATCAGTCTGTTAGCCACTGCACCTCCTCTCTGTATGCTGACTCGTCATTCTTGCTGGTGAGACCCACCATGGTCGTGTCACTGGCAAACTTGATGATGCGATTCCAGCTGTGCATTGCTGCACAGTTGTGACTCAGCAGAGTGAACAGCAATGGACTGAGCACACAGCCCTGGGGGGCCCCAGTGCTCAGTGTGGTGGTGGTGGAGATGCAGTTTCCAATCTGGGCTGACTGAGGTCTCCTAGTCAGGAAGTCCAGGATCCAGTTGCAGAGGGAGGTGTTCAGGCCCAGCAGGTTCAGCTTTCCAATCAGGTGCTGAGGAATGATTGTGTTGAATGCTGAACTGAAGTCTATGAACAGCGTTCGACCATATGTGTCTTTTTTGTCCAGGTGGGTGAGAGCAAGATGCAGGGTGGTGGTGATGGTGTCATCTGTTCAGTGGTTGGGACGATACGCAAATTACAAGGGATCCAGTGAGAAGGCAGTAGGGCCTTGATGTGCCTCATGATAAGGCAATAAATTATGATCACAGAGACACAAGACACTTGCCTTTAAAAATCAGAGGAGACTTTATTAAACCACTCTAAAACACAGAAGCTAATCTAACACAAACACAAAAGCATGCACACAAACAAAGGTCAAACAGAGAAGGGTTTTGAACAGAGAATGAATGAAGTCCCAAGTTTCTAGGACTGTATACTATTTCTCAGACCATGACCTGAATGAACCATCAACTTATCAATTGAACCTTAATTTTGTTTAGAAGGACATTATACTAAAAGCAACAGTTCAGTGTTAATCAGGAGGTACTGTACTTATATTTAGGTGGCTCTAGATGGGGATTCATCAGAAGTCTGGTTGTTTTGGTTGTTTGTCTCAGAAGGCCACTCAAGATGGTGAATGGAGTGAAGAGTGCACCGGCGGAGTCCCATAGGCGGGTTGCAAAGGAGCACCTGATGAGAATATAGTGTATTGCACTCACGATGGAGTTTGGAGAGGCTTCCCTGAGGCTCAGCGTCAATGGAGGAGAAGGAGAGAAGACTTTGTGATCTTGAAGGCTGAGATCTCTCTTGAAGCTGTTGGTCTAAGAGAACTCTCCTGGAGTCATTTGCTGACAAGAACTCCACAGTTGTTTATAGATGAGGACTTTCCTTTGGGTCTGAAGGTTTTAACCCTTTCCAGCTGGGCTGACCCCAAAGTGTTTGTTCCAGCAGGATCTTGGGGCAGGGCGTAAGCTCCATTCTCCTTCTCTGACTCTAATTAGCGTACTGGGCTTCATGAGTTTTGTGCATTTTCTAACTTTCCACAAGGTAAAGTTAGAACTTTGGTCATGAATTTTGTAACAAGGATGTAATCCATTATACTCAAATTTACTTGTCCCAACCCTTGGGAAATTAAATTACAATCATACACATACCAAACATCACATACTTTCTGTTATTGATGCAATTATTAAAATGATTGTATCTGTTAAATGATCAAAAACATTATAATAAACTGGTGGCTATAGGCATGATGCATATAAGGAATGACCTTAAAAAGGTAACAAGTTTTTTCAAACCATGATGCATCATTTTAAGAGTCATTGTCCTTTCAGGAGGTGTAAGGCAACCTGATGCATTTGTTAAAGTGGTGTTCTATGTAATGTGTGAATGGTGGTGAGAGCAAGGAGATTTTTGTGTTCCCAATGAAAGAACAAAGATCTCATTACAATCATCAGCTTGGGTTAACCCTTTCTTGAGGCCTCCTTCAGTGAGTCACCCCCCTTTTGGCCTTAGGTTATCAGATTTATGACTGAAGGTCCTTGGGGTTTATCTTGTGGACCAGCCATCTGGTCTTGGTCAACATCCTAAATCAACAGGGTTCAACAGGGTTCCTCTTGGCTGAGAGGGTTCATCCTCTGGTCATGTTTGCCCTATTGTTTACAGAATAGCTGATTTTAGCCAGACACAAGCATTAACTATTCTGTTAGCATGGAATAGCCACAACAAAAACTCCTACAAATGTTGAGCAATGAAGATTACATTATGCTAAACCGGACGGAACCCTGCCCCCCACCTCGGCTACTCAGACCACATCTCTTTTCTGCTAATCCCAGCATACAGACCGCTAGTCAGACGCTCCAAACCGGTTCTGAATCAGGTGAAAACCTGGCCCGTAGGAGCCATATCTGCTCTTCAGGACTGTTTTGAACACACTGACTGGCACATGTTCAGGGAAGTGGCAACTGATGGCGACTTCACCAACTTGGAGGAATATGAGACATCAGTGACCAGCTATATCAGCAAGTGCATTGATGACATCACTGTCATCACCACTTCAAGGCCAGCAGAGACACGCGGCGCATGTGGCAGGGCATCCAAGTTATCACCAACTACAGGACATCCCCTGCCTGTGACAGTGATGTCTCCCTCCCAGATGTGCTGAACAATTTCTACGCTCGGTTTGTGGCACAGAATGGCGTGTTGGGAGGAGGGGTGGTCTTCCTCGCCAATGACCAGGTGCTGTGCCTAACCATGGCCGATGTGAGTAAGAATCTACATAGAGTCAACCCGTGGAAGGCTGCTGAACCAGACAACATTCCTGGCAGGGTGCTCAGGATGTGCAGACCAGCTGGCAGATGTTTTCACGGACATCTTCAACACCTCCCTGAGCAGCACCATTGTTCTGACGTGCTTCAAGGCCACCACCATCACCCCTTTGCCAAAGAAGTCTTCAGTGTCCTACCTCAATGACTACCATCCCGTTGCACTTACACCCATCATCATGAAGTGTGTTTCAGACCTGCTGGGCCTGAACACCTCCCTGACCTCAGTCAGTCCAGATCAGGTACAGCATCTCCAACAACACTGAGCACTGGGGCCCCACAGGGCTGTGTGCCTCTGTCCATTGCTGTTCACTCTGCTGACTCAGCAATGCACAGCTTGAATCAAATCATCAAGTTCGCCAATGACACAATCGTGGTGGGTCTCATCAGCAAGAACGATGAGTCAGCATACAGAGAGGAGGTGCAGCGACTAACAGACTGGTGCAGAGCCAACAACCTGTCTCTGAATGTGGACAAAACTACAAAAATGGTTGTTGACTTCAGAAGAGCACAGAATGACCACTTTCTGCTGAACAGCAGCGGCTCCTCCATGGAGATCGTCAAGAGCACCAAATTTCTTGGTGTTCACCTGATAGTGAGGACAGCTGAGAAGATCATCGGGGTCTCTCTTCCCTCCATTATGAATATTTACACCTCACGCTGCATCCACAAAGCCACCAGCATTGTGGATGACCCCAAACACCCCTCTCACACATTCTTTACCCTCCTGCCGTCTGGTAAACGATACCAAAGCATTTGTGCAACAGTTTCTTCCCCCAAGCCATCAAACTCTTCAACACTCAGAAACTGGACTGAAGGAACACACACACACACATACATATTTACACACACAACCGAGCATTTTATTTGCAAGTTTTTGCACATGTTTATGCTGCTACAATATTTATTATATTGTACATAGGCTGCTACTCTTATGTTTACACTTATGTTTACACTATTTCAGCTACTTGTACTGTACTCTTGTACTCTTTGCACTATTGTCACTTGGTTCACTTTTAAACAGAACTGTGGAGAAACTGGAGAAACGTTGTTTCATTTCACTATGTACTTGTATATGGTTGAAATGACAATAAACTCCACTTGGCTTGACTTGACATGAGAGCATTGCTCTTCACCATCATTGCACCCACCACACCACTAAAAGGAGTGGTTATTCCTCCTGGCTCACATGACCTGCATTCCCCTTAAACAACTTTTGAGTGGCATATGTCCACCTGTGTTTTCCTTGCACTTTTACTGCTGAAGGCATTATTGAAAGCACAGTGAAAGGACCATCCCAGTCAGGCTCTAAGCCTTTCTTGGAGAAAGTGATCATCATTTTTTGACCCGGTATTCGTGAAGGTCCACCATCTGGTTTCTCCTCTCATGCTTCCTGAACTTACTTACTAGCAGAAGAAATGTCAATGAGACCATCAGAATACTGTATCAAACTATTGACAACAGAACATCTGCTTTTCTGAGTGTAGGATTTAAAATGAACAGGCAGCAACAAAACCACAGAAGTCTGGACCAAACTGTACAGAAGAACTCCACTTAGTTGCCACCATGAAAGAATGGATCCACACTTGCACACTCTGAGGAACCAAGTTTTTTACAAAATAACCAAGGCTCTTCAACAAAAAAAACTTTATTTTGTAGAAAACACAATGATCAAAATTAGAGAACACCAATGACTATAGCATGGAGAAAGATTACAACTAAAATTTCTGAAGGTTACAACAGTCAACAATTAGTAGGAAGTGTACAGGCCCTTGCTTTGAATGACTTCAGTACATCTGCGGCCACAGGACGTCACTAGTCTCTCACACTGCTCTGGTGTGATTTTGGTCCACTCTTCTTCCAGTCTCTTCCACAGTTCGGTGACTGTAGTTGGTTTCTTGGCCATAACTTTGTTGCCAAGGATTTTCCAGAGGTTTTCTGTTGGGTTTAGATCAGGACTCTGGGCTGACCATTTAATTATTTCAATCTTTTTAGCTTCAAGGAACTGCTTTTTGCTGTGTGACAGGAGGCATTGTCGTGCATGAAAATTGCTGGCTGATTGGGTGATGAACGCAGGGAAGGAACCGCATGTTGTCAAAGAAGGGTCTGATAAACATTTGCATTCACTCTGCCATGTAGCTTTTAAGAGGCCCAACTCCTGCTGCAGAAAACATCCCCCAACCTTCCCCCTCCACCTTTCACTGACTTCTTTACACAAATTGGGTTCAGTTTTTCCCCGGTTTGACAATGAACATAATTCTTCACATTGGACCCAAATAAATTAAACTTACTTTCATCACTAAAGTTAACTTTGGACCAGTTCTCCTCTGTCCACACAACATGCTCCTCAGCAAGAGTTAGTCTAGCCTTTTGATTCTTTCTGCTAATGAGAGGTTTGGTCACTGCAGAGTGGGCTTTCAGTCCAAATTCTCTTAAACGTTGAGAAACTGTATGACGAGACAAATCCTTACTATGTTCAGCACTGAACTGGTGCTTGTGGAGCTCCTTGAGCAGGTCGGCCTGGTACGCCTGTAACACCACCATGGTGTGCAGACATGCACCAGCCTGACCTGCTGCCATGTACGCCTTGCCCACCAGCGCTGAGGTGGACCGCATCGGCTTGGTGGGCAGCGCCGGAGTCTTCAAGGGACAACGCTGCACCAGGGGACAGATAGCTAGCTAGCATCTGTTCAACCCTGGGCATCACCCTGTAGCCAGCACCATCCAGCCCCGCCACGTTAGCATAGTAAGAGGAGGCGGGACTGAATAAATGGGCCGAAAACAGCCTCTTCCATGACTTCGACACCTCAGTGTGGAGGTCAGGGAAAAAAAGGCAGGCTCTGGTGTGTAGATGGCGGTCTACTGTGCAGGAAGCGCTCATTTAGCTTCGACCCCTGTGGTTCAACCCGTGTTTCAGCGGGCCAGTCGATGCTAAGCTTAGCAACAGCCCGCGAAACCACCTCCAGCAGCTCCTCATATTGAGGAGACTGTGGCAAATCAGAGCTGGTGCCTTCCACGTCAGCCTCCTCTGAGGAAGAGAGGAGGAGCACTGGGCCGCTTCCCGGGAGGAAGAAACCACGGAGCGGGCTTCCGACCCCAGAGAGCGGACAGTGGATCTGGAGGGTGAGGAAGGAGATAGGGACTCGTCCGTCTCCATTCCTTCCGCCAGATCCAACTGCGAGCCCCACGAGCGCAACTGCCGCTCTGCCTTGGCAGAAGCGGGGCCGGCACCGCAAGGCACACGAGTGAAGGCTCCCTCCTCAAAGAGACCCTTCCAGGAGCGAAGCGTGAGCAGTGGCAAGCGCTCGCAATGCGAGCAGCAGGCTCCCTCGAGAGCCGACTCCGCGTGCTCTGCTCCCAAGCAGACAATGCAATGACTGTGTGTATCCCCGCCCGTGAGTGCAGTCATGAAACCAAGATTAACTTGTACCAGAATGATGGGAAGAGAAAAGTATGGTGAAAGAAAGGAACAGATCATGATCCTAAGTATATCACATCACATAGGATGCAGCTTCACCGTGCAGGTGGATAATGACCCTAAACATACTGCGAAAGCAACTCAAGACTTTTTGAAGGCAAAGAAATAGAATATTCCTCAATGGCCAAGTCAGTCGCCTGATCTCAACCCACTAGAGCATGCTTTTCACTTAGTGAAGACAAGACTGAAGGCAGAAAGACCCACAAACAAGCAGCAACTGAAGTTTTTTTTGTTTTTTTTTTTAAAAAAAGCACCTTGTGGCAAATCTAATGACTTTTTGGACAAACATTAGCTACTTTCCCTAAATGAGAGTCGCCAGTACTGCCCCGTGAGCATGAGATCTGTCTTTCCCGCTGCAGGGACACCTCTCTCTGCAATCTACTCTGTTCAGTGAGCGGCAGAGAGGAGCAGCACATTCAGTTGACTGCACAGCAGCTGACATAGATGTGAATGAGCTGTGCATGTGTTGCCAAGGACCAATCACTAATCTGTAATGTTTGCTTCTCTTGTGTTTTAAATTTAAACAATTTAATTTGACCATTTAATTTGATTTTTATTCTTCTTATGCTCTTACCACTGTCTTATCACTCTCTGTAAGAGGGGTTTATTTCATTTCAACTCATTGAATTCAGATCATTTATTTAGACAAGTCTGTACATGGTACTTTATTCAAACACATAATAATAAACTTTGTTAGGCTGTATGCTGTGAAAAAAATAAGACGTTCCATTGCTTCTAACCAGGATTTTAGCCGTGCAGCACAGCAGCTTGGAAATGGATTGGAAGTGACTGCTGATTAACATATAGTCTCAATGAGCTGGGTTTCAGTCACTACAACATGATGACATCATGAATATGCTAATTAGTGCATGACATCATCTAGTGACATTTTGTGAATTTTCAAGCAGACTTTAGCTTTTCTTGGCCAGGTCACTCTTGTAAAAGAGATTTTTTTTTTATCTTGGTTAAATAAAGTTTACTAATAAATAAATAAATCTATTTACATTGAAAGTAGTTGGCAACAGTGGTACAAACCAAACAGCACCATGTTATATTGTTTATTTCAAAGAACAAACCTGGCTGTTAACAAAGTACATTTCCCCTTTGGGAACTCGAGCTACATCAAACAATGCTTTGGGAACGCCTCTGCCTGACCACACTCTGAATCACATGTGTAATCCATCCACAGAATCGCGTTGTGTCACCGGCGGGATGACGTAGCGACCCGGAAATATAAAAATGCATGCAGTGGTGCCGGTGCCAGCTTCTGTTGTTCAGTAAGCGCTCTATGTGTGTCCGTGATTTATTGTTTGTCTGTCTCATATATATAGTGAAATGGCAAAGAACAAGCAATCATTTAGGCTGTGTGTTTCTCCCTGCCCGCGTTATATTACTCACAGTCTGTGTGTGGCTTGTTTGGGAGCGGAGCACGCTCGTTCAGCTCTTGAGGGAGCTGATTGCCGGCACTGCGCCTGGCTTTCGCTGTGTACGCTCCGCTCCCGGAGGACGCTCTTTGAGGAGGGCGCTCTCGCTAGCGTGCCTCGCGGTTCGGGCCCTGCGTCTGCCGAGGCAGAGCAATGGCTCAGATCGTGAGGTTCCCAGATGGGCAGCGCCCTTTCTTCTTCCTCACCTGCCAGATCCAGTGCTCACTCTCAGGGAATGGAAGCACTTTTTGAAACGGTTTCTTCCCCCCAGGGAGAGGGCTCTATGCCCCTTTTGTCTTCCTCTGAGGAGGGAGGTGAGGGGAGCACCGCTGAGGACAAGTCTGTGGGTTTGCCACCACAGCCAGTACAGTTTGAGGAGTTATTGGAGGTGGTGACTCGAGCTGTTGCTAAGCTAAATATTGACTGGCCTCCTGAAAAGCAGGAAGCATGTCCAAGCAGCCTATTAGATGAGCATTTTTTTGCAATCTAAGTCACTGCCTTCATGCCGGGGCCTATTCTTCTTTCCCGATTTGCACACTGAGGCGTCCAGATTGTGGAATAATCCATACTCAGCCCGCCTCTTCAGTCCCAATGTTTCTCACTACTCTAATGTGGTGGGACTGGAGGAGCGCGGTTACGGCGCAATTCCCCAGGGCGAGGAGATGCTTGCGAGCTATCTCTCTCCCGGTGGTGCATCGTCCCGGTACTGCCCTCCAAGCCGCTTTGGACCTCCTTGGCTTTGATGGGCAAAGCATACAGGGCAGTGGGTCAGGCTGGTGCTTGCCTCCACACCATGGCAGTGCTGCAGGCGTACCAGGCTGACCTGCTTAAAGAGCTGGATGAGGGATAAGGAATTCATTTTGAATTTAATTTTGAATATTTCTGAGCAGATTTGTCTCTCTGGGCCATTAAAGAGACGGCCAGGGCGATTGGGTGGTCTATGGTGGCCCTGGTGGCTACGGAGAGACATTTGTGGCTGACCCTGTCTAATATAAAAGACAAGGACAGGGTCTTTCTCCTGGGCGCCCCTATGGTGCCGACTGGCTGGTTCGGCAGCGCTGTAAATATGGTCGTTGACAGGTTCCAGGAGGCCAAGAAACAGTCCGCGGCATTCTAGCATTTTCTCCCTCGCTGCTCTTACGGGGCTGCTTGGCAGGAGCTGCTCCCAGTTCTAGCCTGGAAATGTAGCGGTTGTGGGGGGCTCACTATGCATGGAAACTTCTGCTGAATGTGTCTCAATGGGTCCTGCATACTGTAGATAAAGGCTAGAAGATCCAGTTAGGGTCTCATCCTCCTCGATTCAATGGGGTCTTTCCCACTGTGGTGGCCCTTGAGCAGGATCTGGTCATGGAACAAGAAGTACATACTCTCTTGAGGAAGGAGGCCATCGTGGTGGTCCCTCCTCTTGACAGAGAGTCCGGTTTCTACAGCCGGTACTTCATAGTTCCGAAAAAAGATGGAGGGTTGCGTCCTATTTTAGATCTGCATCTGCTGAACCGCTCAGTTTTGAGACTCAAGTTCAAAATGCTCATGCTCAAACAGGTTGTGTCTCAAATCAGGTCCGAGGACTGGTTTGTCACGATAGATCTGAAAGACGCATACTTCAATATTTCCATTTTTCCTCAGCACAGGAGGTGTCTGAGGTTTGCTTTTGGGGGCAGAGCTTACCAATATCAGGTTCTTCCCTTCGGTCTTGCACTCTCACCCCGCACCTTCACTAAGTGTGTAGATGCTGCTCTGGCTCCACTGCGACTCCAGGGCATCCGCATACTCAATTACATCGACGATTGGTTGATTTTATCTCAGTCAGAGAAGATGGCGGTTGGACATTGCGATGTCGTTCTCGCCCATATGAGAGAATTGGGGATGAGACTGAACACAAAGAAAAGTGTGCTTTCTCCAGTGCATAGGACCACTTATCTAGGTGTAGTGTGGGATTCGACCACGATGCAGGCGCGTCTGTCTCCTGCTTAGATCAAGCGGCAGTCAAGTGAGTGAGAGAAGGCCAGTCACTCACTGCTATACAGTTTCAGAGACTGTTGGTTCTGTTGGCGGCTGCATCCAACGTGATACCTCTTGGCCTGCTGTACATGAGACCCTTGCAGTGGTGACTCAGGCCAAAGGGTTTTCCCCGAGGGGCAACCCATTTCGCATGATCAAGGTCATGCGGAGAGGATTACGGGCCTTGGACATGTGGAAGAAACCATGGTTCCTGCTACAAGGCTCCATGTTGGGGGCTCCTTGTCATTGCATAACGCTAATGACGGATGTCTCCCTCACGGGCTGGGGGGCGGTCATGAGTGGCTGCTCTGCCCAGGGTCTGTGGGACGGGCCTCATCTCAGGTGGCACATAAACTGCCTGGAGATGCTGGCCGTGTTTCGAGCAGTGAAAAATTTCCTCCCAGACCTGAGGGGCCATCATGTGTTGGTCCATATGGACAACATTTCAGTGGTTTCCTACTTGAACCAGCAGGGGGGTCTGCGCTCACGCCCCCTTTACAGGCTGGCATGCCAGATCCTTCTGTGGGCCCGAGGGAAGCTGCTCTCACTGAGAGCAGTATACATCCCAGGGCACCTCAATTAGGGAGCAGACATCCTGTCGAAGCAGGGACTCAGGCCCGAGGAATGGAGGCTCCACCCAGAGGTGGTGGAGCAGATATGGGAGAGGTTCTACAGAGCACAAGTGGACTTGTTTGCAACTCAAGAGACTTTGCACTGTCCCCTCTGGTTTTCCCTCACTCACCCAGCTCCTCTTGGACTGGATGCTATGGTACAGACGTGGCCGAGGCTGCACCTGTATGCTTTCCCCCCAGATTGCTCTGCTCCCAGGAGTTCTGGAGAGGGTCCGCTGAGACAGAGTGCGTCTTCTATTTGTAGCCCCTTACTGGCTGGGCCGGCCATGGTTTGCCCTTCTCAAAGAATCTCCTTGGGAGATTCCCGTCAGCCCTGGGGGCACAGCTCATAGCCTCTGGTTTCTCAACCGAGGTCGGAGAGACCATACTCCAATCCAGAGCTCCCTCCATGAGGAAATCATATGCCGCTAAGTGGCATCTGTTCACATCATGGTGTAAAAACCGTCAGTTAGAACCAGTTAACCACCCGGTTGGTGCAGTGCTGGAGTTTCTGTAAGAGGAGTTTGCCACTGGGTTATCCCCATCCACTTTACAAGTTCATGTGGCTGCTATTGCTGCATATCATGCTCCACTGGGTGGGCAATCTCTGGGGAGAAATCCATTAGAGACGCGTTTCCTGGTACGACCTAGAGTGCCTTCCTGGGATTTGGCCGTGGATTTTAGAGGACCTTTCTAAACCTCCCTTTGAACCCTTGAAGGAAGTTTCTTTGAGATTTCTTACAGTCAACTGTTTGATTTAGCCATCTCTTCCCTGAAGAGAGTCAGCAACCTTCAGGCTCTTTCTGTGGCCCCCTCTTTTCTAGAGTTTGCCCCTGGCATAGCCAGAGCCTTTCTTTACCCCAGACCAGGATATGTTCCTAAGGTGCCCTCTGTGGTTCCATGGCCAGTTATGCTTCAGGCATTCTGTCCTCCTCCCTTTCAGGACCAGGACCAGGACCAGGAAAGGCTTAATTGTGTGTGTCCAGTTTGAGCAGTGGACACATACGTCCACAGAGCTGCCCTGTGGAGGAAGTCAGACCAGCTGTTTGTCTGCTACGATCCTTATAAGAAGAATCTTCCTGCAAACAAGCAGACCCTCAGCAGGTGGATAGTGGATGCTATTACTACTTCTTACAAGTCCTCTGATCTCCCCTCTCCGTTGGGGGTCAAGGCTCATTCTACTCGAAGTATGGCGGCCTCCAAGGCCTTCTCCTCTGGGGTTTCTCTCCAGGATATTTGCAATGCTGCAGGATGGTCTTCCCCTCTAACTTTTGTCAGGTTTTATAGCCTTGACCTCGATGCCACTCCCAGCTCCTCAGTTCTCTCGACCTAGCTGTGTTCTTCCACACTAGGCAGGGATTTGTCAGTCTGGTGGTGTTAGATACTTGTTCTCAAAGCGTTGTTTGACGCAGCTCGAGTTCCCGAAGGGGAATGTCCCTAGGTTACGTATGTAACCATGGTTCCCCGAGGGAACAAGACGCTGTGTCTCGGTACCATAGTTCCTGCATCCCTGCAAGTGCTTCCTTCACATCATCCCGCCGGTGACGCCACGCAATTCCGTGGGCGGATTACACATGTGATTCAGAGCGTGGTCACGCAGAGGCATTCCCAAAGCATTGTTTGACACAGCGTCTCGTTCCCTATGAACTATGGTTACATACGTAACCTAGGGACGTTATTTTTAAACTAAAGTGCATACAATTAGAAAATCATAAAATCTAAAGATTTAATCTCCTCTCGCAGGCCAGTTCCGGTGTTAATTTTCACACTGTTTCATACTGAGAAAATATCCTTTAGTCAATATTTGGTCATGTCATATTTATTGATTTTAGTAAATTTTACTCTGACTAAAATGGCATCAAATATTAATCAACAGCATTTTAGTTGATGAGAAAATGCAAAAATTAAACCAAATATATAATTTTATATATTAACTTAAACATGTATTAACAAAAACTGCGAAAACTGTGAAAACCTCCTTTGCTGTGAAAATATGATCTCTTGAAATAAGAAAGAATTCAATGAGTACACTACTGCAATACAATATTGTGAATTATTTATGCTTTAGTTATTCATTGTCCATGTTTTAGTGTATTGTTATGGAAAGTGCATATTCACAACTCATGTGTATAGGATGCATTTGGGTAAATCCTGACAGGATTTAACTGACAGATGCCACTGTAATGAGATAACAAATGTCATTCCCTTCACATGTCAGTGGTTTTAATGTTATGGCTAATCACTCTAAGTTCAAATAACTTTCTCAGGAACTGAGTCTGATTGTAAGATTGTGATTGTAGCTAATCTGTAACTGGATTTTAATTAGGGCCCAAGAACTGAAAGTGCACAGGGCTTTATTGTTTTCCTAAGGGTTTAAAAAAAAATGTATTTAGGGCCCAAGCACTCTGCAGTGCCCCCTTTTACGCAGTACATAAACTTGGTACATATATCGTACATGCTTTTACCTATCTGTACAAAATCCAGTACACCTATTGTTCTCATCAACCAGAACAACTTTTGCACTGAGACTCATTAGCTCTCCCCAACAGGAACTTTTAAACACTCTTCCTAGGGGATTCATGGGGAGTCCCAGCCATAGCGCAACCAACTGGCAGCAGGAAGTGTGAGACTTACAACAGACTTTGCAATAATCCTCCTATACTTACCCAAATCACCTCAGACTAGGTCAGAATAATGTCAAGACACAGCTGATGTAAAATTGTGAAAGGAATTTTGATCTTAAATAGTGTTGCCATGGTAATGCATAAAACAATATTCTTTTAGGGTGTTCTTGAGGCTCTCAGCATGCTTAAAATTTTCTGAAATTCAGCATACACAACAGAGTTGTCAGCTGTTATGCATAGGTAAAACCTAAGGTATGTACATGGGGGAGGGGGCACTGTAGCACCCCCTTTTGACTAAAGTGGTGGGGTCAGTCTTACCTACAGTCACCAAACTTGGTACATACACTGCTGAACAAAATCTTAAGACTGGGGGAAACATTCCAAGTATTCGCATTTTGCACTGGTGGATCATAACCAGGTTGTAAGAACTGCTTCAAAATGTCAAAAGAAGAAAAAGAAGCAAGAGACAAAAAAAAAAAACAGATTGGCAATTTGTTAAAAATTGCATTTAAACTCAAACAGGCTGTTCATCAGCTGATCAAATGTTTAAGACCATAGCCCAAAAATACCCACAACAGAA
>JAKKZN010000019.1:16372478-16385160 GCA_033441825.1 Pangasius elongatus | reverse complement strand
GCGTGTTTCTCTTCACATCGCACGTAAAAGATATTATTGGCATCTGGTAAGCGTCTGTATTTTTTCTCCATGTGGCTAACTGTGAGGTGACTGTGTCTTCTTGTAGCAGGAGCGTTATATATGATGACATTGTTTTGCTTGGGTTTGTCAGTGTTTCCAAATTCCAGATTCATGATTCTGGCCATATGTGATCAACGCAGACTAAATAATCCATCAGTTTATGTAGTGCAGAAGATGGTGGGATTCAGACTGAGTAGTGCATGCTATACTTACAGCAGTGAGGAGCACCGCAGCACTGTGAAGCATATTTTATTAAACATACAATCAGATAAAATCTTTTGCTTTGCAGGTCAATAGCAAGTGATTGTTGAAAAAGAGAGAAAGAAAAACACTGGTGACCATTAGCCTCCTGAGCCTGCTTGTCCACCAGCAACAGTGAATTAAAAAAAACTAATAATCCAGACATGTAATCTTCTTGTCCCAGGCACCCAGGCTACTAATGTATCTACTCTTTGAGTAGTAGATGCTCACCAAAGATCTCTTGTGTAAGACTTGCACAATATCTATACTTTGCAACCTACAGGGGGGCTTCTAACCTTTTAGAATCACACAGCTCGTCAGGGGCATGGTCAGGGGCTGTTGTTCATTTTTGTCCTTTTTGTCCTAATCTTAATTCAAGTCACCAAGCAGAAACGAGACAACCTCCTTGTGCAGATTTTCTTGTGTTGGCTCTAAGCTGATGGGACACTCGTTTTTCCACATTGTCGGCTCTCTTCCTGTATGGGTGCACACCAGCAGGGGCCTTGGACCCAGCTGTAAATTACCGCCTAACCTCAACAAGACCTTCCTGAACAGGCGAGTCCAGTGAACCAGTAATAAACTGCTTTATTCAGCAGCACATCCTTTAAGTGAGCTAAACAACCGATTGGTCTTTTTTGTAGACCCCACTGTGGGTATTAATTGCTCACCCAGTGCCCTTGTGACACAGTGACCTTAGTGGACAAGATGACAGCATGCAGTAACCTTTCACCAACAGGGCAATGAAGCTGGAGGCTTGTTGTGTGTCTGTGTTAGCCCTCATCAGGTGACATTTCAGTTGCAGCAGATTAAGGACACTTAAGACTCAATGGGAGCATTGTAGGCTTCTTCGTGCTCGTTAGATCTCAAGCTGCTGATTCCATTGTTTTTTGTCTATTTATGGCATTAAAGAGTGGCAAGGATGTCAGAAAGTTCCATTCATTAGACACAGACAGTTCATAGACAACACCTCCTTGTGAAGACTCGTGAGCCTGAAACATGTAGCCTCCAGCCTATTAGAATGTCATTTACTCCCTGCACTGAAAAGCTGCGTTCATTGTCACTTTTTCCCCTTTCAGACGTTCTCACAATGTAGCGATTGTCTCTTTTCATCATAGTTAAATATTGTTGCTGCTTCATGCTTTGCCCAGCTCTTGCTGGCAATTTCTGCCTGCTATTCATGCTTTGGGAAATGTAAGTGTCAGACATTAGTCACTTGAGAAAAAGTTTTAAACATTATAAATCAATTCCACAGAGAGGCTGTTAGGTTTTTGACAGGGCTGAACAGGTTTTTAACATGCTGCATGCACACACACACACATACACACACCTCTACCACTACTTAAATCTGCTATCACGTCCAGTATTTGCCATTGTGCATATTTCCGTGCCCTGAACAGGCTGCACTGCAAGAGGAGCCTCACTAATGAGCTGTTCCACACATCTAAGCTGACCTTAAATCTCACACACACCTCTCTCTCTATCTCTCTCACACTGTCAGAAAAGAGCTTCAGCAAGAAAACATTCACTTTCCAGTCCAGCCTGACCCTCCCCATGTAATCATTTCCCTGTGGAGGAAAGGCGCAAAGCACGCACTCCAGCTTGCAACACATTGCAGCAGGACTGAGATGCCTTGCTGTATTTTTTCAGATACAACACTATTTCTATTTGGAAAAAAGGAATAAGAGCCATAGTAAGTGAGAGTGGAGTCTCCGATAAGTTATAAATACATCTAATATTAAATTATAGATATGTATAATATTCAATTATAGACACGCATATTAACGTCAGCTGTTTAGAGAATATAATCTAGATGTGTTTGCGTAGTTGCCTGATTGGTCACGAGTGAGGCAGGCTGGGAATAGGGCCATTTGTTTCATTACACAGCCCATTAAATTACTGAGCCTTCATGTTGATTTGACAATCCTTTGTGTTCATACAGATTTGTGTTTTAAAACAACCAATAAATAAATTTTAGCCCAGTCTTTTTTGTAGAGTGATGACGTAATTGCATGTGCACAAATGACACATGTGCTACCACATAGTCAGGAAGACTTTAATGTGTGCGTTTCTTCTTCTGTTTGTAGTGAGGGGGTGTTCAAGTGCCCAGAGGACCAGCTCCCACTGGACTATGCCAAGGTAAACCATTAAACCCTTCCCCACTCTGCACTACACTTTCATGCCATTCTAAAGCACTAGTTCATGCTCTCTTAGCGTGAACGAAAAGCCAAATAGGACCACACTGTGGCCCCTTCCTCCAATCCAATCAGATTATGACCCAAGGTGAGAGAACACTGCAGGTTTGTAGACACAGTAAACGCAGGCTGTATTTTGTCATTTCAGGAAGTGACAGTCTCAGAGACAGTCTGCAAATGTCTGCAAATGATACTAACCCACAAGCTTCTTGTTAACCTGGGAATATCAGATGTGGAAGTAGGAGGGCAGATGTAGGATGTGGAGAGAGAATACAGGATGAATCATCTCAGTTATCCTCCAGTCTGATTTGCCTCTGCTAAAACAAAGCTCGCTGTCTCCCGGATAGCACGGCAAATGTCACTGCGTGGCACTCGAGGCTGATTTAAATCTAGCTCTTTGTTTGTTCAACGTGGTCGTGATGTCAAGACGAGAAAGTTAATGAGCTCTAGATATGGTTGTGCGGGTGATTGGGGTAAGATAGAGGGAAAAAAAAGCACCTGCTATTTCTGGGAGATTTATATAAAGACTTTCCTCACAGTAGGTTTCCCAAAAGTAATACTTTCTCCAATCTATTTATGGGAGAAAATTACAACCTGCGTTTTTAGATCATCTTGCACTACACCCCGATGTCTTTAATTAGAGTTTTGGCTTGTTTCAATGCCCTTCGTTTTAAGCATTTAATTGGACCGGACCATTGTGGACAACAAATGGCCCTTAAAATTTTAAATGCAAGTTATTCTTTTGTCACTTTATTTCACCATTTAATGTAACAAATCAAGAAACCAATATTCAGAATAGATGTCACAATATCAGACACGTTCTCAGTTAAAGCCTGCGGCATTCGAGGTGAAGTTGCAACTTGTAATCCCCCGCCTCCAGCCAGTAAAAGCCACCGAAAACGCCACCTCAACTTGTAATTTCAACTCATCAACTTGGAATAGTCTTCTCAACTACCAGTTCCTTCTCCATTTATGGAGTGACATAAAATCAACATGGGCACCCACACTGTGAACAGTGTAAAGTCCCCCATCTCTACTTTTAAATTAGTTTATAGCAGATTGCTCCTGGGATTGGTGGTTACTCTGTGTAAAGTTGTGGGGTTGGGGGTTTGAGCAGATTGGATGGAACATTTCCTCATCCTTCTTCATGCTTAAAAATAGACAGGAGAATGCAGTTAGCCTAGCAAAAACACCAAGTCATGCGCACACACACACACACACACACACACACACACACACACAAACACAGTCTTGACCTCGGCCTTGATGGTACACTCTAAAGCAATATTCAGTTTAGGAATGCTGTAAATGTGCATATTTGACTAGCTGGTATCTTGTCTGAAGGATGCTTCAGTCTCACGTAAGCCCTCTTAAGCCCTGCATAATTAAGCAGGCTTAAGATCACCCAACACCAAGCTAACATACTTCTTAGTGATATATGGACTCAACACAGTCCTTTAAATAACTGGCCTATTAAATAAATAACTATAACCTTTTATGGCACCAAAGACCTCATCACCACAAAAAAATTGAATGAATTATGCACAAGTGGAACTTTGCTTGCAGCACAGTGTTATAATGTGACAGTTATAATAGTGTTTTAAAAGTGAATATTATTCAGATGTAAGTTTGCATAATAAATACTTTAACAAAACACAAAGTTAATAGATAAGTCTTTGTAATCATCCAAACATTGCATTGTACAAGGTTATTACAAGGTTATGTACCAGGTTACTATCACCCTGTGCTAAAGAAATCATCTGTGTCCTGCCTAAATGACTACCAGCCTGTTGCANGATTACCAGCCTGTTGCACTCACACCTATCATGAAGTGCTTTGAGCAGCTAGTCATGAAACACATAAAGAGCAGTCTTCTAACCACACTGGATCCATTTCAGTATGCCTATTTCAGCATTCCACTTATGCATTTGATAAATACAAAAAATATAAAAAAATAAGAAGGGCAACTACACCATATGGACAAAAGTTAGCAGAGACTTAATGCTCACACCCATATGTGGTTCTTCCCCAAATTGTTACCACAAAGTTTGAAGCACACAATTGCATAGGATGTCTTTGTATGCTGTAACATTACAATTTCCCTTCACTGGAACCAAGATGAGCAAACCTGTTCTAACATGTCAATGCCCCTGTGCACAAAAGCAAGCTCCATGAACAAATGGTTTGCTAAAGTTGGCATGGAAGAACTGGAATAAGCTGGAACACCAACGGCATCCTAGGCCTCCTTTCCCGAAATCAGTGCCTGATTCACTAATGATCTTGTGGCAGAATGGGCAAATCCCCACAGCCAAAATCCCCATGCTCCAAAATATAGTGGAGAGTGGAGGCTGTTTTAATGGCAAAGGGGGAATAAATCTGGAAAGGGATATACAGCAAGCACATATGGGTGTGATGGTTAGGTGTCCACATACTTTCAGCCATATAGTGTATTTTGTTTAACAATTCAGTTAAGGATATCAGTCTGTGTTAATGTTTTAAAAGCAATATTAAAGTATTAAAGTGAACCAATAGGTAAATTCAGGAGGGAACATAGGAGGGCAAAGTTGATGATAATATATTCGGTGGGGAGAGGCCATTCCATTTGCAGCGTCGCTTTGATCACTGGGACGTGGCCCCAGCAGCCATCATCTGCCTACCTGGACAAACCTGCCCTCTGTCTGGATGTGTTAGAAGAATTCACAAACAACCACCTTCTTTCCCCTGTTGTTAAGCGCCAGGAAGTAGTGGTCTTGAGTGGGGCTGGCAGTTGAGGCACCAATAGAGGTATTAGTGAGTAGAAGCTTTCCAGCAGTGACACAGAGGAGCTTCCCCCTAAATTGCTCCACAAAATATGTGTAGCATGGTTTTGTGGGTGTCACTATATACACATGATCAAGAGGGTTCCTAAAACCTGGACTGGGAAGGCCAGAGTGTGGGATGAGCCTAAGTCATGGCACTGTCTGAGCACACCAAACACTAAATTTATTTATCTGAGCAGTTGTTTTCAATCATTCTTGTTTTTTTTGTAAACTTGTAAAGCCTAGATTTATTGTGTAATTACATGTTTCAGCTGTGAGCACCATAGGGACACACCAAGGCTTTCACTGTCTAATAATTCCAGCCTCAATCAAGCATGCCACTCACTGTAGAGCAACAACCAACAAATCACCACAAAAGTAGCATACCATGATGACACACCCACCTGCGAGACAAATCTCTTACAATTATTAAGAAGGAAGCTTGGCTGAGAGGATGGGAAGAAGAAGAGCTGGCAGTCCAGGTGGCTCAGGCCTGGAAAGGTGTGCTCTACACATTCTTTTAGACTTGAAACCAGAGCAAAACAGATGTTTTTAACAGCTATTGTCAGCACTTCAACAGAGGTTTGGTGGACAGGATTCAAGTGAAGCCATGAGAGAGAACTCATCAGCGTGTGAGCAGAGAAGAGAGTGTATTGGCATATTTGCTGCAGACATCCATCACTGCTCTCCATTTCCTAGACACTGTGCTGGAAAATCTAACAATTCATACTTTTCTACATGAGTTTCACCCTGAGGGACTTTGGCATCAAGTCTTTCTGTCAGCACCCACCATTCTCCTCCAGGCCAGGGAGGCAGAAAGAGTGGAAGAGAAAAAAACTGACAGTGATGCTGGTGCTGGGGCCAGGCAGGGTGTTCAGCCTGACATCCCTTCCTCATGTTGACACCAAAACAAGTTGATGGGAACCAAACTGGGGGATCAGCCATCCCAGAGAGTAAGCCCCCTCTACACGGGATGGCCATGTTGTCCATAGTGACCAAGGACAGAACTCTAAGTTACTAGTGTTTCAGGATGTTTGCAAGCAGCTGGTAGTAAAGAAGAACACAAATAACATAATCAAGCAATGCTGGACACTTATTTGGTTATCCAGACCATAGAGCACAAAGGAGAGCAGGACCAGGTTTTATAAAAATCTAACTATTTTCATCACAGTCATTACTGAAGTTTCTCAATAGTGAAATTTGTCTTTGAGCGTCAGTTTTATGGCATTAAAAGTAAAAACACTTCAGGAATTGAACCTGAGCCTAAACAGAAATGTTCCAAGCATTTATAAAAATGTAACATTTTTTAATCTGGCCATTTCCTGTGTGTGTGCATGTTTGTTCAGTCCTCTGTCCAGGTGCTGCCATGTTGCTTCCCGGTTTTGGATACTTCATCTCCCACCCTCCGCAGTTGCATGTACGTCATCGCCACAATGGTACTAAGGGAGCCTACTTGAGGGAACATGTTCATCTCACTTGAGATTTTCTTTTTTCTTGTGATTCTGATTGTTTATGACCATTATTGCCTGTTTAGTTTTTGATTTTTGACCCTTTTGTTGTCCCCTGATATTAGCTGTCTCACCGTGTACGGTAACTGCACAGTCTCCAACTGCAAAACCCTAGAGCAGATTGTGAGAACAACTGAAAAGATCATTGGGGTTTCTCTACCCACCATACCAAAACTGCAGACTCTGCAACAGTTTAATTCCTGAGGCAGTCAGATTACTCAACACCCTGCCTCCCAACGTTCACCTGGGCTAGTCAAACACCTAATCCAGTATGACTCAGTACCACTGCATACCTGCACCTTACAAAGCTGCATCAGACACTTTATGGAACACTAAATGTATTGCTGCTAGCCTACCAATAGTTTACAGCCCCTGTTCTGTGTATTTATTTTCCTCCACTCGTTTCACACTGTTGTGTATTTGTACTTTATTTAGTCTTGCAAACTGTTGTGTTGCACCATGGTCCTTGAGGAATGACATTTCATTCCAATGTTTACGATCTTTATAGAGGAATGATAACCCTCTTGAGTTGTTTGGTTGTCTTTGTAAATAGTGTTGCCAAATTTTCTCAAATTTTCTGTATATAGTAAAAACACGCATACACACACACACACACACACACGCACGCACGCACGCACGCACGCACACACACACACACACACACACCCCTTTTATATGTATCCTAAGAGTGAGACTTATTTCTCACTTTAAACCACAGTACTTTCCGTGACGCACATCCTCTGGTGTGAGATGGAACCTAGAGGACAAATGTCTCAAACCAAACATCAGCATGAGACCGTTAAGGTTTTTACCACATCAAAGGTGTTGAAAGTCAGGCTGCAGCAGTATTTTGTGTAAAGATTTTGCACAGATAGGTTTGAACATGTTACACCTTAATAATTAAATGAATAGTATCTATAAAAGGTATAAGATTATTCTATAATACCAATTCTTTCTAGGTTATAAAAGTTCCCCACACAGAGCTTCATACATTTTTGTCTTAGCCTGAGATTATAACAAAGATATTTGGACTGTTGAAGTGGTGCAAAATTAGTCAGAGGTGCTGGCTAAAACACTCATTCTCTATTGGAGGCTTGAAACCACAATGTTATTTCTGATCATGTGAAGTCCACTGTGTGATACAAGAGCATGTTGCTGCAGCTAGTGTCACTACTTTAAATGCATTTAGAGTGTTTTCATACTTGGCCTGAATACTTGAGTCCACTCCCAGGACTGATTCTGGGCTTGTTTCAGTGCAGGCTCATAATCTTTGTGAAGTTTGCTTTCACAAAGATGAGTTCATTCTGAACCATGGACTAATTGTGCTATTTTTTCACTTTTGAGCAGGCAGTTTTGCAAAATGGGAGGCACTAGACTCATTCTTTTCTTTGTTTTTATTTTTCTTTGGTACCAACGCTTGAGCAGCATTTCATCATGGAGGAATGCCTACAAACGAGGGGCCTTTCTCTTAAGATTTTTTGCCATGCAAGCCAGCATGAAACATGCTTTGTGATGTTTTAAATGTACTCACACCACAATGATGAACGATTTACTGTACTCCAATCCTATGAAAATGCTTTTTTTGTACATCAGTGCTCAGTCTCCTCTCCTAACAATAACAACCATTTCCCCACCACCACAAAGCTTGAAACTGAAAGCAACATGTTTAGTTGCTAATCATTTACTCTGTGTGCAGTACTGAGAGTGCACAGCTTCCACATATGAACCCCGGCTAGAGTTGGAATACATAGAGAAAAAAGCTGTGGGCCTAAAATAGAGCCTTGTGGCACACCAAACCTTACTTTTGAATGCTTTTAGAAGTCACTATCTATAAACAAATAACATCTATAAACAAATAATCAGCATCGGTCCCTTAACCCAAGCAACATTTTCTAGTCTATTTAAAAGAATATTATGGTATCAAAAAAGCAAGAGACAACATTGATTAGAGGCCAGTAATAGGTCGATTACCACTTTAACCAATGCTGTCTCAATACTGTGATGAGGCCTAAATACTGACTGAAGGATTTCGTGAAATGTTATTTCTCTGCAGGTAACCACTGAGATACAACCTTTTCTAGGATTTTGAAGATAAATTTGAGGTTAAATAATGGCCTATTGCTCGTGTTTTTAATCAGCAGATACATGGCCAGTGCTAAAGGAGGTGTTGATTATTTTTATGGAAAGGACTGATTAGGCATATTTTTTGTGGCTATGTATGTTATGTTATGTTAGTATAAAGAACTTCAAATGAAGTTCTACTACTGTAGATTTGAAAGATTTCACACCCCACACCCCATCAACATCTCTCCACACAACTGTCGACACCTCCTGTAACACCCCCATCTTGATACTCAAACTGCACCTAGGATCTGTGAAAAGGATATGTGCCAGCTCTTCAGGAGACATAAGATCAGGAAAGCACCAGGCCCAGAAAATGTCTTACCCACCTGTCTGAAAGTCTGTGCAGACCAGCTGTCACCCATCTTCACACGGATCTTCAACAGATCGTTGGAGCAGTGCAAAATCTCCTCCTGCTTTAAACACTCTACCATCATTCTCGTCTCCAAGAAATCCAAGGTCTCTGGGCTGAATGACTACAGACATGTTGCCTTAACATTTGTGGTCATAAAGTCATTTGAGAGAATAGTATTGGCTCACCCGAAGAACATCACTGGCCCCTTACTAAACCCCCTTCAGTTTGCCTACAGAGTAAACTGGCCAGTGGAGCATGGGACTGCATTACATCCTGCAGCACTCCGACAGACCTGGGACTTATGCAAGGACCCTGTTTGTGGACTTCAGTTCAGCTTTCAACACCATAATTCCGGATCTCCTCCTGACCAAACTAACACAGCTTTCTGTGCCCACCTCCATTTGTCAGTGGATCACCAACTTCCTGACAGACAGGCAGCAGCTAGTGAGGCTGGGAAAATTCACATTAAAACAGTGCTCAGTCAGCATTGGCGCTCCTCAGGGATGTGTGCTCTTCCCTTGACTATTCTCCTTCTACACAAATGACTGCACCTCCTTAGTCCCCTTTTAAGCTCCTGAAGTTTGCAGATGACACCAGTCATTTGCCTCATCCAGGACAGTTATGAGTCTGCATACAGAAGGGAGGTTGAGCAGCTGGCTGTCTGGTGCAGTCAAAACAACCTGGAGATGAACACTCAAAACAGTGGAAATGATAGTGGACTTCAGGAGGAACCCCCTGGCACTGCCCCCACTCACCATTCTGGATGGCACTGTTGCCAACATGGAGTCCTTCAGGTTCCTGGGCTCTACCATCTCACAGGACCTGATGTGGGAGACCCACAAAGACTCCATCTTAAAAAAGGCCCAGAAGAGATTGTGCTTTCTTCACCAACTGAGGAAGTTCAACCTGCCACAGGAGCTGCTGACTTGGTTCTACTCAGCTGTCATCGAGTCTGTTCTGTGCACTTCAGTTACTGTCTGGTTTGGTTCAGCTACCAAATCAGATATAAGAAGACTTCAATGGATAGTCTGAACAGCTGAGAGGATTATTGATGCTCCCCTGCCCACCCTACAGGACCTCTACTCATCCAGAGGGAGGAAACGTACAGGTAAAATCATTTCAGACACCTCACACCCAGGCTACAATCTCCTTGAACTGATGATCTCTAGCCAGCACCTCAGAGCACTGACCACTACAACAACCAGGCACAAGAACAGCTTTTGTCCACAAGCTCTTTCTGATTCTGATTCTGATGAATTCATGTCCAGGTTTTTGTGTAATGTCTAGAGTATTTTTATAAATTACTGCAATACCTCCTCCTCTGCCACTTAGATGAGACTGTATATACTGTAACTTCTGGGAGGCCTAGCTTCCTAGCTTTGTTTGTTAAACACAGTACATTAAAACCCTGGTCAGTAATAGTTTCATTTCCAATAAGCACTTTAGATGTAAATTATCTAATATTTAGCAGTGCTGGGTTCAGATCAAAGGTGCTGGCTGTGCATTCAGTATCATCTAATTATATGTTAATTAGGTTATTAAAACAAACTTAGTATTTCTACAATTTTGGTTTAGGGAACAGACACAATCTGGATATGGTGGAACATGAGTTATGACTCAAGGCAGCTATCAGAAGGTCAGTTTAGCCTGCTTGTCAGCTCATTGGCCTTGTCTCTGGATTGTCACCGACTAGGCCTGTTCTGGGACTATGAGCTATTCTACAATAAATGAGAGGAGCAGTTTCCTAAGTGGGATGGATACCATCATGCCCTCAAAGGGCCAGACTTGCCATCTAAAGGTGTACAATGATCAATAAAGCCCACATTGTTTTCAGAGCACCAAGACATCCAGCAGTTCAGCAACCACAACCTGCTGTAAGCTCCACCATCCCACTCAGATGGGGCCAGAGCATATTACTGCATCAGACATCACCTTCATTAATTTGCACACTTTTATGAAGTTACTATTAGTAACCTCTGACTGACAAAGGTATACAGTATATCATTAGCTCTTGCATGAATAACTACCTAAATATTTTAGAGAACCTGTGCTTTCCCAAGATCTTAAAATCAATGTCTAGTGCCCTGGCTCCATGTACACAGCTAACTAAAATTGCTGATGACCCTAAAGGCCTAGCTAATTGCATCTGCCTTAGAAAACAAAGCTCTTACAGGCTTCAGTGGGTGCTTCACTGACAAGAACATCCCCTCGGACACATATATACGGGAGAGGAGTGGGGCTCCTGTGTGTGAGTCTTAGCATTAGCTTTGGCTTTGCAACAGTGCCACCAGATCACCCTTTTGATCCACTGTGAGGGCTCTAATGCTGGAGTTGGGGGTTCACCATCTTAGCCTTTCCCTTACTGAAACCATGTTGCTCTCACTCTTACTTGTCTTCTCTGGGGTCTGGATGTGTACCTCTAATCCTGCCATCTTTTATGTCAGAGTGCTAATTATTTGTGAGAAATGTAGACTATTACTAATGTTAGAAGAAGAACAACTAAACATTCTGTACTCAACACAGTGAACAAGCTCAACCTTGTCCATGTCTAATGTCTTACACTTAGCCTTTGTCATAACTTTCCAGTGAGGGTTTCAGGCAGATCTGATGTGGACAAACATGTGGCCTATGTTTGCTGTATTTAAACAGAAAATACCTTTTTTTAAGAAAAAAAAATCCTTCTAGAGCAGGTGGACTTGGAAGTACACAACTGTGCACACTGTTTCCCTTTTTCACTTTTTTTCAGAAAAATTCACATTCTATAATAACTGCTGTCAAAGACAACAGCCACATGGAAAGGTTTGTCAGTGAAGTAGAAAATCTGCTTATACAAAATCATGCCACTGCATCTGGGTTCAAACTCCACCATCAGTTCTCATTACAGCCACTGGACCAATCAAATCTGACCACAGCTTCAAAGCATCCAATCAGGGGTGACTCTGAACCTGGTTTAATCTTGCACACACAAGTTCATTACCTCACTGTCACGTTGTCTGAACAGGAACGATGATCACAGTCCTTGTCGCTCTTTGTCTCTTAACATCAGGTGAGTTACATTTTGTATATTTTTATATACAATTATAAACTAATTTCAGTATATAATTGTCTTTATTACTGAAATCATTAAATAATGCATATTTTTTGTTTCAGCAAAACCTTCTAACACCAAGAAGCTTCAAGTTCAAAAAGTAAATCGTGGAGAAAATGTTTCTATAAAATGTGACGACTTGTTCACTTACACATATGATTTATTTTGGTGCAAATATAGTTTCGGAAAGGTTCCTCAGTGGGTAGGGAGAGGAGGGGAGAGCTTATTCAAACTCGGTGCAGAATTTAATGATGGACGCTTCAGTATTAGTGTAAATAAAAAACTGCTTAATCTCAACATTAAAGAAGTCAAAGAAGAGG
>JAKKZN010000019.1:16334363-16347639 GCA_033441825.1 Pangasius elongatus | reverse complement strand
TCAAGGATAGGGAGATATGAGGGTCTAGACTGAAGATAGAGGCGTTGGCAGACATATATATATAGGGGATTTTTTTGGATGCTCGGGGCGCACAACCCTCGAGCTTGAGATTGCTGTGTCACCTTTGAGGCATTTTACCTTCCTTGAGCTCATTGGAACCGTTGTATTGCTACGGCAATAAAAAAGTTTGCTTCTTCTCATCCAACGTCTGAAGATTCTTTATTGAATTTATTTAATTAAGTGGAAATATAGGTAATTGACAGACACGTTGATGCACCCGTGAATGTGTCCACTCAGACAGGGATTCTGAGTTCTGACACCTTTTATGTATTCCTCCTCCCGATCCCATTTTCCTCCATTTCCCTTTAGAATTATTCCAGGTAAGGCCAACCATAAGACATTGTGGGACATCTTTAAAAAGCGCTGAATCCATAGATGGCAAAACAGCAAGGGAACGCAAGTCCGAATAAACAAAGTTTTCCGTGGCTAATGAAAAGCTCCAGTCGGCGTTGTCGGCATTGTCCAAAAAGCTGAAACTTTTCACACAAACATCACTGGTGCGTGCCGGGCGGAGCCCCGCCCCCACTTCTGCTACTCAGACCACACCTCTGTTATGCTAATCCCACCATACAGACCGCTAGACAGACGCTCCAAACCGGTTCCAAAGAAGGTGAAAACCTGGCCAGCATGAGCCATATCTGCTCTTCAGTTTTGAACACACTGACTGGCACATGTTCAGGGAAGCGGCAACTGACGGCAACTTGGAGGAAGATACGTCATCAGTGACCAGCTATATTAGTAAGTGCATTGATGACGTCACTGCCTCCCAGACCATCACCACACACTCCAACCAGAAGCCGTTGATGATTGGACCCGAGACTCCGCCTTCAGAGCAGGCGACAAGATGGCCCTTAGAACAGCAAGGGCCAAACTGTCCCGAGAGAGGCAAAGCGAACACATGCACAGAGAAGCCACAACCACTTCAAGACCAGCAGAGACACCCGGCGCATGTGGCAGGGCATCCAGGCCATCATCAGGAAGACGAGGAAGACCACCCCTCCTCCCAGTGACCAGGTGTTGTGCCTAACCATGGCCGATGTGAGGAAGACTCTACACAGAGTTAACCCGCACAAGGCTGCTGGACCAGACAACATTCCTGGCAGAGTGCTCAGCGGATGTTTTCACAGACATCTTCAACACCTCCCTGAGCAGCGCCGTTGTTCCGATGTGCTTCAAGGCGACCACCAGCATCCTCATGCCAAAGAAGTCTTCAGTGTCCTGCCTCAATGACTACCATCCCATTGCACTTACACCCATCATCATGAAGTGCTTCAAGAGACTCTTCATGAGGTACATCAAGACCCTGCTGCCCCTTTCACTAGACCCCCTGCAATTCGCTTACTGTCCCAACCGCTCAACAGATGATGCCATCACCACCACCCTCCATCTGGCCCTCACCCACCTGGACAATAAGGACACATATGTTCGAATGCTGTTCATAGACTTCAGTTCAGCATTTAACACAATCATTCCTCAGCACCTGATTGGTAAGCTGAACCTGCTGGGTCTGAACACCTCCCTCTGCAACTGGATCCTGGGCTTCTTGACTGGGAGACCTCAGTCAGTCTGGATCGGGAATAGCATCTCCAATTCCACCACAATGAGCACTGGGGCCCCATAGGGCTGTGTGCTCAGTCCATTGCTGTTCACTCTGCTGACTCATGACTGTGAAGCAATGCACATCATCATGTTTGCTGATGACACGACCGTGGTGGGTCTTATCAGCAAGAACGACGAGTCAGCATATAGAGAGGAGGTGCAGCGGCTAACGGACTGGTGCAGAGCCAAAAACCTGTCTTTGAATGTTGACAAAACTAAAGAGATGGGTGTTGACTTCAGAAGAGCACAGAATGACCACTCTCTGCTGAACATCGGCAGCTCCTCCGTGGAGATCGTCAAGAGCACCAGCTTTCTTGGTGTTCACCTGGTGGAGAACCTCACCTGGTCGCTCAACACCAGTTCCATAACAAAGAAAGCCCAGCACGCCTGTACTTTCTGAGAAGGCTGAGGAAAGCACATCTCCCACCCCCCGTCCTCACCATGTTCTACAGAAGAACTATCGAGAGCATCCTGGCAGCTGCATCACTGCCTGGTTTGGGAACCGTCTCGGATCGCAAGACCCTTCAGCGCATAGTGAGAAGAACATCGGGGTCTCTCTTCCCTCCATCACAGACATTTACACCTCACGCTGCATCCGCAAAGCCACCAGTGTTGTGGATGACCCCACACACCCTTCTCACATTCTCTTCACCCTCCTGCCGTCTGGCAAACAATACCGAAGCATTCAGGCCCTCACGACCAGACTGTGCAACAGTTTCTTCCCCCAAGCCATCAGACTCCTAAATACTCAGAAAGAACACACACACACACACACACACACACACACACACACACACACACACACAAAACTGCATACTCCATCCTCTTTGCAATTTTTTTTGCAAGTTTTGCACATTACATTATGGTGCTACAATATTTATTATACTGTACATAGGCTGCTGCTTCTTATGTTTACACTATTTCAGCAACTTATTTTGTACTCTTTGCACCATTGTCACTGGATTCACTTTCAAATAGAACTGTGTACTGGTCGGCGCTGCACTGGGACTTACGGTGCCCATTGTCTGTCCCAGTAGTCATTGTACTGCCTTGTGCTGTCTGCACATGTTTGCACTTGTGCACTTATGTAAATTTATGTAGTCCCTTGACTTGACTTGACTTGATGTTGCGTTAAGCATCATGTTGTCTACCTTAACATTGGCCTTGTGGTCTGAAATCAATTTGGTCTAAAACCTTTCCATATAAGGTAAACACTGTCATTTAAACCATTGACTGATAATGTAGCTAGGTGGTTGCTTTTGGTTTTAGAGTCGGACTCGAACACATCGCCCGTTTAAATCTTAGAGCGAAAGGATGGTATTTTAATAACAAATTTACTTAATAAAATAATATTTTATTGAACATTTGTGTCCTTATATTTTTATTATCTGCTCACCATTTTATAAAAGCAATTGTTTTTTCGGTTGAATAAGTGCATCATCCAGGTACTTGAAGTGCACTTCTTGTTGTAAATTTCATTTTGAACACACTACTCACACATTTTATACTACAAAATGGCGTAGAATAGTGCATACGTATACGATTTGGGACTCACCTTTAGTCTGCACCGTTTCAGCAAGGCTATGACCAAAGAACTTTATTGAATTCAACTTGCATCAAATACATCCCAACAGTAAATTTGTATGATTGGGTTGGATTGATCTATTATCGCCAAAGCATATCTAAAGTCATATTTCCCACATTACTGTCTCTGATCTGCATAGCTCATAACATTTTAGCTATAGACAGCACCTTTTCAGTCAGTCAGTCAGTGTTTAAGCCATTCTAAAACTGTGAGTGGCTTTGGAGTTCCTTCCCTTACTTCTTCCTAGCCAATCCTATGGTTGTGGTCTTTGTGGTGTCTCCAAAGAAAGAGCCAATGCAAGCAATGAGGGCTAGTAAGAGAATTAAGAGCCAGGGGTGTGGCTGTACCAAAGAAAAACATAAACACTTTCCTTCCTTCTTTCATTCTTTCTTTCCTTGTTTCAGCTTTTTGAGAAGGTTCACTGTACCTGGAGGTACTGCAATACCAGGTCGATGCTTGGAGAGGACAGAGAGCCCCTCTTGATAGCTGTTGTATGTTCCAGGAATCAACACCACAACATTCACATGCGAAAACGTAATGTTTATTTCAAAGTAATAACATGTCACGAACATAGGAAACTTCTCCATCTAACATACAGCGCATGTGTGTTTTTGCTACCTAGACCCGGTGAGAGAGAGCCTGCTCTTAAAGAGCCCAACAACTTTAGTGCATCACATGAAAATACACAATGTATAATTAAACAGATAATTTATCACAATGATCTACAATAGCTATTAGACACAGGCAGAGCAGTAGCTATAGGTGTAGGATTTGTTTAGATTCAGCAATGGGCTACAGTTTGTATTAAAACCTGTTATGCTCCCTCCCTTCTCACAAAGGACAGCTGATACATTTACATATTACATCTGTTCCTTTTTTTTCTTTTATGGACCATATGGCACTCTGCTCTTTTTCTTCTATAAAAGATATCATAATCCTAACCATAGATAACCATAATCCTAACCATAAACCCAACCCTAATCCTAACCCTAACCATAACATAACCTTAACCCTAATCCTAACACTTAACCCCAACTGCAAACCCTAACCCTAAGCCCAACCCTAATCCTAAACCCAACATTAACCCTAACCCCAACCCCAACCCTAACCCTAATTCTAATTCTCACCCCAACCCTGAACCCAATCCTAACCCTAAACCTAACCTCAACCCTAACCATAATCCTAAAACCAACCCTAAGTCTCACCCCAACCCTAAGCTTTAACCACAACCTTAAGCCCTTAATCCTAAACCTAAACTTAACCCAAACCCTAATCCACCTAACCTATCAGGGTGGGAGTGTGGTTGCTCAATTCACTTTACACTGAGCCACATTACTAGTTCCCAATCACTTATAGAGATAGCTATCACCCACCCATCCACTCAATCACTCAGTCCATCAGTCAGTCAGTGTTTAAGCAATGAGCTATAGTTTGTATTAAAACCTGTTATTCTCCCTCCTTTCTTACTAAGCACAGCTGAAACATTTAAAAATGACATCTGTTCCTTTTTTTAAAGTATCATATGGCACTCTGCTCTTTTGCTTCTGTGGGAGCTATAAACCCTAACCCTATCCTTAATCCTAGCCCTAACCCTAATTCTCACCCCAACTCTAACCATAACCCCAACCCTAACTCCAACACTGATCCTAACCCTTACCCAAACCCTAACCACAGGTGTGAACTGTCCCTTCCGAAGTTCCACAGGGACGTCGGGTTGTGGGAGTGAGACCTGCAATGTGGCACAATATGTCAATTATTTCCTCAATCCTTCATCCCAGTTACCTAAAAGCTACTTTATAAACAAAATCAAGAACATGACAATTCCAGACTCGACTTTCCTCTTCACTGATTATGTGGAAAGCTTTTACACAAATATCAGTACAGAGGCAGGATTGCAGGCAATAATGAAATGTTTTAACAGATATCCAGACTCAAACCTAACCCTAACCTCAACTTCCTACCCTGAATCCTAATCTTAACTCTAACCATAACCTTCACTTCAACCCTAATTCTAACCCTTTTCCCTTCTCCTCCCTACCCTAACCTCAATCTCCCATCCTGAATCCCAATTCTAACACCTAGCCCTAAGCCCTAATCCTACCCTAACCCTAATCTTCCCCCTTTCCTAATCTTGACCCTCATTTGTTTCCCTTCTCTTGTACTGGAGTGGGTACCCTGGCTCCAAGGATGTAAACTTAACTCCCAAATCTGCCCCATGATATGTGTACATAAACATGTAAATGTGAGCTGTATGTGGACTTGTGAGTGTGCATACATCTGAATAGAGCGATTAACCTGTGATCCTGTGCTTTGATCACTCAGCTGGATATAGGGTGTGGATCTGACTTGGGAAAAACTGCATGCCCTATCTGGTCCCTGAGGTTCTTTATTTAAATAATGTTGTCCCCCCACCCCTTTTTAAAATAAATAAATAAATAAATAAATAAATACTACGTGTACTTTGTCTTTCCTTTTTTACTATTTTTTTTAAATTATTCTCACTTTCTTTATGGAGATTTCTGGTCCCTTTCCAGTTCACTGTTCCTTTTGAACTTAGTGGGTATTATTATTTAGCTCTCTCATTTTAACTTTATCAATTTTATTTTCTCAATCATATTTTAAAACCCATTTTTTCTTTTTATTTTATTTATTTATTATTTTTTTATTTATTTACTCATTTACCATTTTAGAATTTTAAATTTAAACTGTTTTAGGATTACCTTCACCCAGGGATCCAAAATAAACTTTTTGTATTTAAATTTATAGATTAAGAAAACAGGTCTAGCCTCGTTCCTTTTAACTCTAGAATAGAATAAAGTGAGCCTGTGCACTAAAGAGCATACACTCAACACATGAGAATTTGATCTTCCCTTAACCTAACCCTAACCCTAACCTTAATCCTAACCCTATTCCTTAACCCCAACCGCTAAACCCAATCCTAACCCTAACCCTAACCCCAGTCTTAATCCTAACCCTTAACCCCCACCTCTAACCCCAACCCTAACCTTAACCCTAACCCAATAACCTTAACCCCCTAACCCCTAACCCTAACCCCTAACCATAACCCTATTCCCTTAAGTGCTATTAAAAGTGCTAACAATCAAAACAAGTGCTATTTAAATGTTTTAAAAAAACGTTTACAAAGTGTGTATTTGTGCGTACACAAATCCACCAAGTTGTGTTTAAACATCAAAACAAATCAAACCTAAACAAAACACTACACTGAGACCTCCATTATACAATAGATTGTTCCAGTATGAAGTGCTATTTTTACTCACAATAAATGTGAAAGATTGGGTATAAAAAGGAACAAAGAGAAAAAGGAGAAGAAGAAGAAGAGGAAGAAGAATAAGGTAAGCAAAAAAACAGAGAACAAAAGAAAAACAATGGGAGAAAGAAGAGAATACTGTAAAAAGAAGAATGGATAAACCCTATCCCCTCTCTCTATGGGTATTTCTGGCTCCAAGTCTCCAAGCCTAAGATGTTATCCTAATATTGAAGCCATGAGAATGTTCTGTGTGCAGTTTAATTATCCAATATGCTTCTCTTCTTCTTCTCTGTTCCCTGTCCCATGCCCTTTTGGCCTCCAAACCTGAGATCCTGAGATTCTGTATCCCAACCATTGCAAAATGTCATATTAAGTGTGTGTTGCATGGTCTGTGTTGAACGGAGTATATGTGTTGTTTCAGCTTTTGTTCCAGACTGTATTCAGTTTCTCTAATATATCTCTTATGGCAGTGTGTGCAAGTGATCATGTAAATGATATTTGTGGTCTTAAGGTTTATTCTTTGTGGAACTAGGTGTCCTTTGTTTCCCATCTCCACTGAACTAAGTTGTTGAAAATGTGTTGCTAATATAGGAGGAGTCACTCGTCTGTCTGATTTCAAACCGGCCCTGACCAGGAGATCCCGTAGATTTTTGTTTCTTCGATAAGATGATATTGGTTTGAATAACTGAAGAGGTGCATATATTTCTTGTGTTTTTTGGAATTGTTGTTTAAGCTTATTGTTGATAATTTTGGATGTTTCTGAAAAGGTTGTGACTATGGGGATGACATCCTTGGGTTCTGACACCAATCGTGTTGGGTTATTTCTGAGCTCATGTAACGTGTCTCTTTTAATGGCTCTCAAGAATCTCTTAGAATACCCTCAGGGTCTAAGGGCTTTGAATAGAGTTTGTGTTGCTTCATGGAAATGTTGATCAAATGAACAAATTCTATGAAATCGGATGATTTGTGATTTGATTACCTCCTTGAAAGTATGTCTAGGATGATAACTTGTTTTGAATAGTAGAGAGTGTGAATCAGTGGGTTTGAAAAAGACCTTAGTATGTAGTGTTTTGGAATTATTCTCCGTCGGGGTGGCAAAAACTGTAGTGTCTAAAAAGTTAATGTTATCAAATTAAGAGTTGCTTTGACTTTAATGTGTTTATGATGGGAATTGGCCAAATTCAAAATGGTGTCAAAATGTTCCCTGTCATGGTGCCAGACTCCAAAGATGTCATCCAGATATTGATAATACACTGCGGGTAAGTGGGGACACTTTAGAAACAATGTTTCTTCCCACTCTGACATATAAATATTCGCATAGGCTGGAGCGAATTTCTTCCCCATAGCAGTTCCTTGAACATGTAGATATAATTGAGAGTTGAATTCAAAGTCATTGCGGGTTAAACTTATTTCCAACAGCTGAAGAAGTTCTGCATCTGGCTGGTTTGAATCTGGATACCTGTTAAAACATTTCGTTATTGTCTGCAATCATGCACCTGTACTGATATTTGTGTAAAGGCTTTCAATTCAATTCAGTTCCCCTTCAGGAACTCGAGCTGCGTCGAAACACTATGGGAACGCCTTCAGTGTGACCGCGCTCTGAATCACATGTTCAATCCAACCAATGGATGGGCGAGACGTCACGGGCGGGGTGATGTAGCAACCCGGAAGCATAAAAGCCCGAGCAGCGAGCCCCACGTTAGCTTTCTGTTTTTCAGTTTTTCTGTTTTTCTCTGTGTCTATTGTTTGTCCATATTGTTTGTCTATTTTGTGTTCTTGTCGGAGGCATGCCGAAAGCCAAAGACAAGTTGAAGCATTTGGGCGAGGGCGAGCAGCGTTTTAGGCTGTGTGTTCCTCCCTGTCCACGTTATATTACAGGCGGGGATACACACAGTCTATGTGTTGTCTGCTTGGGAGCGGAACACGCTGAGTCGGCTCTCGAGGGAGCCGGCTGCTCGCATTGCAAGCATTTGCCGCTGGGTGTGCTCCGCTCCCGTAAGGCTCTCTTTGAGGAGGGAGCCTTCACTCACGTGCCTCGCGGTGCTGGCCCCGCTTCTGCCGAGGCAGAGCGGCGTTTACGCTCGTGGGGCTCGCAAATGGATCTGGTGGAGGGAATGGAGACGGGCCAGTCCCTATCTCCTTCCTCACCCTCCAGATCCACGGTCCACACTCTGGGTTCGGAAGCACGCTCTGCGGTTTCTTCCCCCTAGGGTGCGGATGCCACGCTCTGCCTGTCTTCCTCCGAGGAGGCTGGCGTGGAGAGCGTTGACCCTGAGTCGAAGCAGCTTTCCCTACAGTATGAGGAGCTGCTGGAGGTGGTGACGCGGGCAGTTGCTAAGCTGAGCATTGACTGGCCCGCTGATATCCCAGTTGTATCCCAAACTGGATGAGCGTTTTTTGCTCAGTAGGCCGCCACCTCCACACCGAGGTCATGGAGGAGGCCTTTTTCGGCCTGTTTATTTAGCCCTTCTTCCCACTATGCTAACGTGGGAGGGCTGGAACATGCAGGCTACAGGGCGATGCCCAGGGTTGAACAGACGCTAGCCAGCTATCTGTCCCCTGGTGCTGCGTCGTCCCTGAAAGCTCCAGCGCTGCCCACCAAGCCTCTGTGTACCACCTCAGCGCTGGTGGGCAAGGCGTACATGGCAGCGGGTCAGGCTGGTGCATGTCTGCACACCATGGCGGTGTTGCAGGTGTACCAGGCTGACCTGCTTAGAGACCTAGATGAGCATGGGGAGATGCCGTCTGACTGTGTTTCGGAGCTCAGACAAGCCGCTGATTTGGCCCTCCGCGCCACTAAGGAGACCGCCCGCGCTATTGGCCGGTCTATGGCAGTCATGGTGGCGGCAGAGAGGCATCTTTGGCTCACCTTGTCGGACATGAAAGATAAGGACAAGGTTGTGCTTATGGACACCCCGCTTTTGCCCTCGGGCCTGTTCGGCGACGCTGTCGACTCCGTCGTCGACAGGTACCAGCAGGCTCGCACTCAGGCGGCGGCGTTCCAGCATTTTCTCCCCCATCACTCTCTGGCTTGCGGGGTTGCTGGGCGGGGGCAGCCCCTTCCGTGTATGGCTTCCTCCCATAGAGAGGCCCAAAAACAGAGCATCACCTCCCGTGCTCCCCCACGTCGGGAGAGGGAGTCACGGCGGCACTCTGGGCCCGGCCCCTCGGTTCTGAAGACGGACCTGAGGGACGTCCTTCTGTTTAGGAGGGCCGCGGCTAAGAAGTCCTGATGCTTTGGGCTCAGGGCTTCCGAGGGCGGGCCCCTCCGAGGCGAATCGGCATGCACCCCTTTTCTCGGTGAAGTCGGTCTGCCAACCCTGCCACCCATGGTGTTTTAGGGCGCAGCGGTTTCCAGGCAGCATCTCTCCTGGTTCTCACCTGGCAAGTCCCCGGGTCTGGGAGGCTCGCGGCCTCATGAGAGGTCTCTGCAGCTAGTTCCCTGTCGGTTCACCGTTCCAGGGCGCCAGGCTAGCCGCTCCCATCGCACCAGAGGTCAGTCTCGAGAGAATGATCCCCTTAGTGAGCTTTCTGGCAGCATGGAAACGTCTGCCGAATGTGTCTCAGTGGGTCCTGCGTACCATAGAGTGCGGCTACCGAATTCAGTTCAGCTTTCCTCCGCCTCGTTTTTCTGGGGTTCTTCCCACCTTGGTGGGCCCCAAGCAGGCTCTGGTGATGGAACAGGAAGTGTGCAATCTCTTGAGGAAGGAGGCCATTGAAGTGGTCCCTCCTCACGACAGAGAGTCCGGCTTTTACAGCCGGTACTTCATTGCTCCCAAGAAGGATTGAGGGCTGTGTCCCATTTTGGATTTGGGGTGGTTGAACCTCTCAGTCGCTCGACTGAAGTTCAGGATGCTCACAGTTTCTCAGGTCGTGTCTCAGATCAGGTCCAATGACTGGTTCATCACGATCGACCTAAAGGATGCGTATTTCCACATCTCCATCCTTCCCCAACACAGGAAGTTCCTGAGGTTTGCTTTCGGGGGTGAAGCTTACCAGTACTGGGTTCTTCCTTTCGGCCTAGCACTTTCACCCCGCACCTTCACGAAGTGTGTGGATGCTGCTCTGGCTCCTATGCGACTACAGGGCATCCGCATACTAAATTATATTGACGATTGGTTGATATTAGTTCGATCAGAGCAGTTGGCCTTTCGGCATCGAGATGTCGTTCTCGCCCACATGAAGGATCTGGGGTTACGACTAAACGCCAGGAAAAGTGTGCTTTCTCCGGTACAGAGAATCACTTACCTGGGTGTGGTGTGGGATTTGACCATGATGCGGGCATGCTTGTCTCCTGCTCGGATAGAGTCACCTCCGGTCGTGAGAGTGAGAGAAGGCCAGTCACTCACTGTCAAGCAGTTCCAGAAACTGCTAGGGTTGATGGCGGCGGCTTCCGTCGTAATACCCTTCGGCCTGTTACATATGAGGCCCTTACAGTGGTGGCTCAGGGCCAGGGGAGATCCGCTCCATATGATCAGAGTCACGAGGCAATGCCTGCGTGCTCTAGACATGTGGAGGAGACCTGGCTTTCGGTCTCAGGGCCCGGTGCTGGGGACTCCTGGTCACCACGTAATGCTAGTGACAGACACGTTCCTCACCGGGTGGGGAGCGGTCATGAGTGGCCACTCTGCCCGCGGTCTGTGGAGCGGCTGCCATCTCGCTTGGCACATCAACTGCCTGGAGATGCTGGCCATGTTTCTGGCATTGAAACACTTCCTCCCGGACCTAAGAGGTCGCCACGTGTTGGCGCGCACCGACAACACACCTGTGGTCTCTTACATCAACCACCAGGGAGGTCTGTGCTCATGCCCCCTTTACAGGCTGGCACCCCAGATCCTTCTGTGGTCCCAGGGGAAACTCCTCTCACTGAGAGCAGTCTACATCCCTGGCTGTCTCAATGTTGGAGCAGATGCCCTGTCAAGGCAGGGCCCCTTGCCCAGGGAATGGAGACTCCACCCCGAGGTGGTGGAGCAGATATGGCATTTATTTGGCCTAGCCCAGTTGGATCTGTTTGCAACACAGGAGGCGTCGCACTGTCCCCTTTGGTTCTCTCTGACTCATCCAGCTCCCCTAGGTCTGGATGCTATAGTGCAGATGTGGCCGAGGCTACGTCTGTACGCCTTTCCCCTGGTTGTTCTGCTCCCCAGAGTTCTGGAGAGAGTGCGCCAGGACGGAGTCCGTCTGCTGCTAGTAGCCCCGTTCTGGCCAGGCTGAGTATGGTTCTTGGACCTTATCTCCCTTCTGGACGGCTCCCCTTGGGAGATTCCTGTCAGGAGGGACCTCCTCTCACAGGCAGGGGGCGACATCCTTCACCCCCACCCGGAGTTGTGGAAGCTGTGGGTGTGGCCTCTTAGCTTCCGGTCTCTCGACTGAGGTTGTTGAGACCATCCTCCAGCCCAGAGCTCCCTCTGTGAGGAAACTATACACCCTGAAGTGGAAACTTTTCACTTCCTGGTGCGGAGATTGCCAACTCGACCCTGTTCACTGCCCAGTTGGTACAGTGCTGGAGTTCCTGCAGGCCCGTCTCTCCACGGGCTATTTCTGCCTGCCACGCCCCTCTCAGTGGTCAGTCAGTGGGCACACATCCCCTGGTTACACGTTTCCTCCACGGTGCTCTGAGGCTCATACCTCCAGCTTGATCACGGGTCCCCTCGTGGGACCTGGCCATGGCTTTAGAGGCTATTTGTAAACCCCTCTTCGAGCCCATTGAAGAGATTTCGGACCGTCTTTTGATGTTGAAGACTGCCTTTCTCTTGGCAATTTCCTCTCTTAGGAGAGTGGGGGATCTTCAGGCACTTTCTGTGGCCCCTTCTTACTTAGACTTTGTGCCAGGGTTGACCGAGCGGGGTACGTACCGAAAGTCCCCTCCTCGGCACCATGGCTGGTCGTGCTACAGGCTTTCTGTCCTCCTCCCTTTCGGGAGCCCGACCATCTGAAGCTTAACTCTATGTGTCCAGTGCGAGCACTGGACGCGTATGTCCACAGGACTGCCCTGTGGAGAAAGGCGGACCAATTGCTTGTGTGCTTTGGTCCCCCTAAGGGGGGGCTTTCCTGCTTCTAAGCAGACCCTCAGTCGGTGGATTGTAGAATCCATTTCTCTGGCTTTCGAGTCCTCTGGTCTCCCCACTCCACTGGGGGTCAAGGCTCATTCTACCCGAGTGGTGGTGGCCTCTAAGGCCTTTTTGGCAGGTGTGTTCTTGCAGGACATCTGTGACGCGGCGGGTTGGTCCACGCCCCTGACGTTCACCAGGTTTTATGGCCTGGATATGTGAGCCACTCCCGGCTCATCTGTCCTGGTGCCTTAGGCTTGCCTCCTCTGTGAGCAGGGACTTGTAAGTCTGGCGGCGTGGGTATACTCGTTCCCATAGCATTTCGACGCAGCTCAAGTTGCTGAAGGGGAACGTCTCCAGGTCTGGTTCCCAGAGGGAACAAGATGCTGCGTCTCGGTGCCACACTTCCGGCGTCCCTGCTGCACTTGCTTCATTCCAGTAAGCTAACGCGGGGCTCGCCGCTCTGGCTTTTATGATTCCGGGTCGCTACGTCACCCCGCCCGAGACATCTCGCCCATCCATTGGTTGGATTGAACATGTGATTCAGAGCACGGCCATGCTGAAGTCGTACCCATAGTGTTTCGACACAGCATCTCGTTCCCTCAGGGAACCATGGTTACATACGTAACCTGGAGACGTTTTATTTGTATAGTGCTTTTAACAATGGACATTGTCACAAAGCAGCTTTACAGAAATAAATGGATTCACAAAAAA
>JAKKZN010000019.1:16307994-16318969 GCA_033441825.1 Pangasius elongatus | reverse complement strand
TGCACTATTTGTCCATATAGTACACAATAATAGAAGGGATTTATTTATAATTGCACTATCTGTTGCACCCAGATGAGAATTAGATCCCTTTTGAGCTTAGTTCCTCTCAAGGTTTCTTCCTCATATTGTCTCAGGGAATTTTTCTTTGCCACCGTCACCACTGGCTTGCTCATTAGGGATAAATTCCCATATTTACAATATATATTTTTGTGAATCCATCTATTTCTGTAAAGCTGCTTTGTGACAATGTTCATTAATAAAAGAGCTATACAAATAAAACTGAATTGAATTTAACAGCAATATTTGAACTCCGTTACATATGTGGTAATGACAAGTATCAATATTCAGAGTGTATTTTTAATTTTAAACATTAAAAGGAAATTGTCAATATAATGACCTGTTCTTACCATATATCAAAGCCACATGCTTCATATGTTAAATTCTAATGTGCTGAAACTGCCAGTCTCATAGACTGAAGCAGCACTGTGTCTAAACGTTTTGCATAAATAAGTTTAAACCTTTTTTATACAGATTAATCATTAAAGGACTCGTATGTGCCAAAAATGACTCACATGTCCTTTAGGATGGATAACGGGCCTCGCGCAGTCTGTAGCACAGTTTGAATAAATAGTGCTTTTAAAATTCTATATGATATTTTTAGAGACATTTTTATTAATGAACTCCAGCTCTTTTGTGTTTTTACATGAGATTCTAACACAAAGACCTTTGGACCGTTGAAGTGACCCAAAATAATTCAGTGTGAGGTGCTGATTAAAATACTCAGTCTCAGAAACTCAGAAACCACAATGCTATTTCTGTTAAATAAAATGCATTATTATTATTATTATTATTATTAACCTATCCCACTGGTGGAACAGGACCTTGGAACGCAGTCAACACTCTTCACCACTGGGAAAATTCCTTCTCTCCCAAAATCCCAAGACCTCCTCAAGGACTGTGTCGCTTCCTAGATCTAACACCCACAAACTCAGCTACCAACCTATGCAGGGGAGCCGCCAATTTTGCACATCCCTCCACAAGTGGTAATTGCTTGTGAAACCCAGGAACGAACGCAACTCACTGGTAGAATCCAGGCGACGCCACTGGAGCACTGCCTGGATCTTACATGGGTCTGTGGACACTACTTCTGCCGAGATTACATGCCCTAAATATCTTACATCTTTCTGAAAGAGCAAGGCTGAACGCTAACCTGACAGCAATATTAAGAGCCTGAACCATAACATTTGGGGCTTGTGATACAGGAGGCGAACTAAACAATACAGGGCCGTGCTGCCCAAAGAACTCCTGGTAACACCGCCGGAGGTCATTCATCCCCAAGACACCAGGAACTTGGACACACAGCCCACCAGGGGGGTCTTTGACCACTAACACCCCATACTTTGGCACAAAACTGTTGGACTACTACATGTGATTTCCCTAGCATCCCACACTGAACACCATATACTAAAGGAAGGGACTGACTTCTGCAAAATTAGCACACAAAATAGTAGCCCTGTTGCAGGTAGCAAATAAACACAAGCCACAAGGCTTCAATGTTCTGCCAGGCTTCAATACACTTAACTATACATAAATTAAATTAACACAAACAATTCCAAACAAACAACAAATAAAGACAAAATAATAATGTTCCAAGTTCACCATACAAAGAAATAAACAAAATTGAACTGTTGAACTGAATGACAGCTGACTGGGTCAAACGAATGAGAAAACCAATCACAATGCTCCAATACACAAAGAAGAAAACAAAATTAAAATATTAAACTGAATGATCAGCTGGTGTTTTAAATACAAAAAGAAAAACAAACAAACAAACACAAAAAACAAAAGAAAAGTATCCACGACGAGGGCTAACACACAGGAACAAACACACAATGTGCTCGATGCAGACCACTAGGAACAAAGCTGCGGTAATGCACTGCAAAGAACCGGCACTTCACCCTGCAAACCAAGCAGACAGCGGATACAGTTTAAAATAATCATATTCAATGATATAAAAAAAGAGTAAATTACTAAGAGACACTGGTCTACCGTTAAAATGGCCTCAGGACTCTGGACATAACATGATATAACACCGTCAGTTTGCATAACCAATAGCACTGAGCTGAAAATAAAACATATTGCCAGTTGCCCAACTACAACAGTTGCCGATACAATGTTGTGCTAATCAATGAAGGGCAAATGTGTTTCAATTTAATCGAGATGTGATAAGATGAAGAGCACTAAACCAGCAATAATGTTATCACCCACTTTTCAAACAATGAAGCTAACTCGGAAGAGCAGACAGCAAAAGGTGTCAGAGCAGCTTCCAACCACAGGCCAGGAAACGGGGTGATCTCCCAGGAAATGACACATACCTGAGCTACCAGTGTGTGTCGCTTATATATATGCTCGACACGGCACCAATTAATGACGTCACAGGGCAGATAGGCATTAGTCCATCATGCCACATTATGTTAATATGATATATCAACAACGAAAGAGGCTGTGCTCTCCAGCTCACGTAAACACAGACAGGCCTAAAAACAGGACTACAACACCCATCCTTCACAACACCCATCCTTCACGTTCTTTCTCATGTTCACCATCATTCTGATTGCACAGAACTGGACTCAGTCACAGCCACAACACTTAAAGACTCTCAGTTCAACGGCTCAGTGTGAAGTATACGCTCAGTGTCACATACCTGTCTATACCTAGCCTTATATCTGTGTGCTCCAGTGTTTATGGTTATGACTACGTTTCTGGATTCTGGTTTATGTCTATGTCTCTTGCCAAAATAACTCTGTTTGCACATCTCCTGACTTCTGCCTGTTTGTTGGCTTTGACCCTGCTTCTCGATTTGGATTTGTTTGTCTTTGCAAAAATAAAGAAACTTTACCTGCAACTGTAACTGATTCCACCACATGCTGTAATGATGCTGTAATGAATCAAATACTGTTAATGTCATGAAATAATGCGGAATAAGAAACTTAAAAGGGCAATTGTGCATTGGTCTTTAGAAAGTTAATTAACACATGAAACATGTGGCTTTGATAGATGGTAAGAACAGGTTGTTAAATAGGTAAAATAATTTTTTATAAAATTGTAATATAATATAATAATGTTTAACATTAACATTACACTCTGAATGTTGATACTTGTCATCTCAACATATGCAACGGAGTTCAAATATCGCTGTTAATTCATTCCAAAATTGGGAAAACTTACCATTGGCTGTTGCACCACTATATTTGCAAATATTTGCATACCTTATATGGTGGGGTGATGCTACACGATTTTTGTGACATTTCGATTGTTGAAGTGACGCAAAATAAGTCAGTGTGAGCTGCTGGCTAAAACCCTTGAAAACACAATGTTATTTCTGTTAAAGTGAAAGCGTTGTGTGATGTGAGAAAGCGCTGCTCGGCTTGCAGTACGGCGCTGATAGCTTCCACACACAATGCAGACCGGACCAGGGTTCAGATGAAGCAAAACCCAGACCACTGCTTTCATTTTTCCCAATTGTAATCAGTAAATCAGTAACTATAATGCATGATTATGTGTTTTAAATTACGTATATTGTTGTAGTGATTCATGCAGATCAAAGATCACTCTGGAGAGCCTGGTTGTTGATGTCATTAGACTTTATTCTTTCCAGAATTAAGCTGAGCAGTTGTCTGCAGACAAAAGCTCCCCAACTCTTCAGAAGGGCATTCTTATATACACTGACATGAAAAAGCTTCCACATCCTGTTTTTCATAAGACCAAACATTCCCATATATGCTTATGATTTAAGGCAGCCTTTCTCACTTAAATTTACAGCTTGTTCCTGCTCTCCCCACTTAGGAGGCCACCACTGCCTATGTAAGTTCATATCGGGCGCTTTCAGGCCTCCGTGTTATACATTTCCTGCAGGCTACCCATTCCTATCTAAGGTCATATAGATCACTTTCAGGCCTCTGTGTCACCTTGTGCACTATAGCGGCTCCATACATCTATACCATTGAGGATTAAATATTATCAAATCTGAGTACACATTGTGTGGTTAATATTTTATGGTTACAATATTTCTATAATATTCCCATAAATATTACGGGGCTTAAACTGTAAGAGGACTAAATATAAAGAACGTGTGGTTACTGCGTTACTGATGAGATTCTACTGCTTAAACTGAAATTAAATTCCAAATACTAAATATTTCATTTTTTATTTTATGTGATTTACAGTGTGACTCATGTTATTACAAACTGAGGGACATCGTTTTCTTAATTTGTCATATATGATATGTCTAACACACCTTCCTGGACTCTCAAACATGTGCATGATGTGATGTGGAAGATATGATGTTATCTTTGAAGTTATAAAAAAATCTTAGAAATAAAGAGGACCACTGCGTTGTATATTCACTTCAGATTTTACTTTTCTTAAATACATTTTTTGTATTTTTTCATGACTTTCTCTCTAATTTGTTCATGAGCAATTCCCTCCCTCCAGTTAGGTCTCCCCTATCACACAACAGCTACCAACCAGGCAGGGCGAAGGCTATCACGTGCTATCTCCGAGACATGTGAAACCAGCCAGCTGCATCTTTTTGAACTGCAACATCAGGGTGCAGAATAACACACTCACAGATGCCCATGAGTGGATAGTGTTGCTGTGATTGACAGGGGAGAGAAAATAAGTCCCTCCCTCCCCCAGAGCATGGCCAATTTTGCTCTCTTAGATGGTTATGGTATCTTCAGGATTGGATCTCCAGACGATAGGGTGAACAATTTTGTACTGCGCCACTCAGGAGCCCTTAAATGCAGCTGTAAGAACAGCTGGGAAATACCTCCACATTACAGTTAGACCAAAATCATTCCAGTATACAGCCAATATAAGCAATTAGCTCTAGTTAAATCTAACACATTGTTTTCTTAAATCAGTATTTCTTCCATTTGTTTGTGAATTTCTAATTTAATCTTAATTTGAAAACAAGGAGGATTATTGGAAAGACAATAATCATGAAGGCAAGAACTCCAACTCTAGCAATGGAGAGCCAGAACAGCACACGCATCTGATCAGTACAACCTGTATGGAAAAATAAAATTGTTTTAAAAAACATCTGAAGCTAAAGTACATAATGGAGTACACTGAAAAAATACTTTACAATAGTGGATGATTTATTAACAGGAAAAGGTTTTAACTAGAGAAAACTCTGTTACAGAAAGTGAAAGGAAGCTTATTTGATCAAAACTCTTACCTTTTCCAACTCTGCAGTCTGAACCCTGGGGTGTAACAGAATCTGTGTTCTTGTTAACCGTTCCAGGTGTAGGACAGAGTTTCATCTCTTCACCTTTACAAATAAAATGGAAAAGCAGCAAATAAACAGAAATGATACTAAATATGAATAATGTGAAATATTCAGCATTTAATGCATATGTACACATAATTCTGGTTAAAGTGTTGATCTGGAATTAGCAGGTTATCAGAGTAAAACTGTTTACCTTCAAATTGCAGACGTGTTCCAGATGTGAACTTTAGTGCACTTCCCTCCAGTTCTACACAGAAATATTCTCCTCCATCATCTTCTCTCGTTTTGATAATGTTGAGATCAAACTTATGGTCATTTACAGTAATACTGAAGCGGCTATCGTTAAATCTTGGATCAAATGTGTAGCCCAAATTGCTACTGTATGGTTTTGCAAATAACTGAGGTAATTTTCCAAAACTCTGTCTGTACCAAACTACCTTATCTTTGTTTGAGACCCTGCTAATGTTACACTCCATAGTTACATCTTCTCCACGCTTTACTGTTTTCACCTGAAGGTCCTTGATGTCAGAAATATTTACTGTAAAAAATATTTAATATTTTTTAATAATGTTTAATATTTAATGTTTTATGATGTCAGTAAATGAGTTAAATATGTAATATTACTATTTTATGTTAAAGTTTTCAAAATGTTACTCACCAGCTGTGCAGAGACAAAGCAGAGAGTAAAGAGCGACAAAGAGTGTGATCATCGNAGAAAACCAGGTCCAGACTCACGCCTGATTGGATGTTTTGAAGCTGTGGACTGATTTGATTGGTCCATTAGCTGTAATGAGATGTGAAGCTCACAGTGAATTCTTGTCTATTCTGATGCTGTGATGAGTCACATGACTTTACAGATATGATCTACTGGAGCTCTATCAGTCCTGTGTGCTGGAACCTCTCTGATAGAAGAAGTTTAATGAAGTGCTTTTAGGTCAGCAGATCTAACAACCCCAAAGAGGAATAATGTGTAATCCCGCTGTGGGGGAGCGGGACGCAGTACAGTTTCAGTACGGTCCTTTCACAAATCATTTGTCTAAGGTAGAAACTGGAGTGAGCGTATATACAGGGTTTTACAGTAAACATCAGACATTTGAGGGAAAAAAGCTCATCTGTATTATTTAAGACGGAGACACTAGAATGGTTTACAGTAGAAACGTTTTTTTTTGTTCATTTCTTTTGCATACAGCAGTTAATGAGAGTGTGCATATAAATTTATAGTTTTAACATTTAATTATAAAAAGAGGAGTGACAGCTTTTTTCTTCGATGTGCTTGGTGGTTACCGTAAAACCCTGCATATACACACACTAGAGTTTCTACACAATACAGTAGGCTTTACCATCGATCGTTAAATTATATATTTAACGACCCATTCTTACCATCTATCAAGGTCACACGTTTCATGTGTTAATTAACTTTCCAACTACATTAATGCACTTACCCTTTTAAGTTTCATGTTCAGTGTTATTTCATGACATTAACAGCATTTGACATGAAAATTGTTACAGTAGTTAAGTACTTAGCATTTCTAGCTAAGTCCCAGCATTTCTAACATAAGCATGAATATAGTGTGTGATTTATGCTTGTGTAACTCCCATTACTTACTGGTGCCTTTGTATGTAAGGAAGGAAGAAAGAAAAGTTAAAACTATAACTATATATACACCTTAAGAATAATAAGTAAAATTATATGAAATTTATAAAATATTGCACATCTGAACATCACTGTAATGCGGTGTTGTAAAGTCTGAGAGCCGCTGGTATGAATGACCTGCAGTAGCGCTGCTTCCTACACTGGGGGTGTAGCAGTCTGCTGCTGAAAGAGCTACACAGGGTCTCCACAGACCCATACAGGGGGTGAGAGGTGTTGTTTCATAATAGAAGTCAGCTTGGCTAACATCCTCCTCTCACCCACCTCCTCCACAGAGTACAGTGGGCAGCTCAGGACAGAGCTGGCTCTACTAACCAGCTTGTTCAGTCTCTTCCTGTCCCGCTCTGTACTGCCTCCCACCCAGGAGACTACAGCGTAGAGAATTGCGGAGGCCACCACAGTATCATAAAATGTCCTTAATAATGTCCTGCACACTCCAAAGGACACTAGTCTCCTCAGCAGGTGGAGGCGACTCTGGCCCTTCTTGTACAAAGCATCACTGTTATCCAGCCAGTCCAGTCTATTGTTTAGGTGGGCACTTAGGTACTTGAACCTATCCACCAACTCAATGTCCAAGCCCTGGATGGTCACTGGTATGTGGTGCAGTGTTCTCCTTCTCCGGAAGTCAATCACTATCTCCTTCGTCTTACTGGTGTTCAAGTGCAAGTGGTTACACTCACACCAGTCAACAAAGTCCTTGATGATGTCCCTGTATTCCTGTTCATTCCCATCAGATACACATCCAACAATGGCTGTATCATCTAAGAACTTTTGGAGGTGGCAGGTGTTGGTGTTATAACTGAAGTCCGAGGTGTACAGTGTGAAAAGGAAAGGGGAGAGCACTGTGCCCTGGGGAGCCCCGGTGTTGCAGACTACCATCTCAGACACACAGTCTGTGGTCTGTTGGTGAGGTAGTCGATTGTCCATGCAGCCAGGTGATCATCCACCCCCGACCGCTCCAGCTTCCCAAGCAGCATTGCTGGCTGTATCATGTTGAAAGCACTGGAGAAGTCAAAGAATATGACTCTCACAGTGCTCTCCTCAACATCAGGTCATGGTCCGGGGGTCACTGTGTGGAGGAGTGGAACTTACTGGATAGCTGAGTGAGGTAGCCAGTGAGGCCAGTACACTTCCAGTTTCAAGGTTAGTGGTGTTGGGGAAAGGGTTGTTATTGTCAGTGGAGGAGACAGAACGCCTTATTGATAAATAAAACCACACTTTGCTAGCACTGGAGACGCTCTTAACACATTTGTAGAAGTGTTACTGGCTGCAGCAGCTCTCTCACATCATGCAGTTGTTTTAGTTTAACAGAAATAGCATTGTGGTTTCTGAGTTTCTGAGACCGAGTTTTTTAATCAGCAGCTCACGCTGACTTATTTTGGGTCACTTCAACAACACAAATGTCTTTATGATAGAATCTCAGGCTGACACACAAAAGAGCTGGAGTTCATTAGTAAATCACAAAAAATATAATGTAGAATGTTGAGAGCACTATTTATTCAAACTGTGCTGAAGACTGTGCTTTATAAAAACAGGACTGTGCTAGCACGTCTCTGCGTGCCACATTTACCCATAATGCCCCTCTCTGTGTCACTACACAAAGACACATAAACATGTTAACACAGAAGTTTATACCCAGCTTTACTGTGTGTGTGTGTGTGTGTGTGTGTGTTTAGGCGTGAACCCTGGAGGGATGGGCCGCTTCATCTATGAAGAGCCAAGTGCCGAGCCTCAGCCATGATTCCATCACACACACTGAAAAATACAAACAGTGTGACCTAAGAAAAATACTTAACATAATATAAATTTTTATAAAACCTGGTCCTGATCTCTTTGGTGGTGGTGTGGACTACACGTAACAATGCACCATATTTCTAGACCTGAAGTGCCGGCTGTGTGCTACCACACCTCCATCTCGGTCAGAACCACTGGATTTATTAAANAGAATCAAACCCTTTAGTTTATATCTCTCACTTTAAACCACAGTGCTGTTTCCATTAACACTGACACACACTCTCTGCTGTGAGATGGAAACTAGAGGACAAACGTCTCAAACCAAACACCAGCGTTTTCTCGATAAAGCCATTCTGGTTGCGAGTGAGATCCTAGAGAAGTGGTTATTTTCACACATTTCCACAGGGTCNCTAGAGGACAAACGTCTCAAACCAAACACCAGCGTGAGGTCATTAAGGTTTTTACCACATCAAAGGTGCTGAAACTGCCGGACTCACAGACTGCAGCAGCACTGTGTCTAAACGTTTTGCATGAATAGGTTTAAACATTTTTTATAAAGGTTAAATTTTATTAATGTTTTGCACGAATAAGTTTGAAGATTTTTTAATTTTTTTTTTACAGGTTAATCATTAAAGGATTCATATCTACCAAAAGGTGTGAAATTATACTTTAGGGTGGATAACAGGCCTCACACAGATAGAGCACAGTCTGTAGCACAGTTTGAATAAATAGTGCTCTCAAAATTCTTCATGATATTTTTAGAGACATTTTTATTAATGAACTCCTGTTCCTTTACGTTTTTACCTGAGATTCTAACACAAAGACATTCAGACTGTTGAAGTGACCCAAAATAAGCCAGCGTGAGCTGCTGATTAAAAAACTCGGTCTCAGAAACTCAGAAACCACAATGCTATTTCTGTTAAACTAAAACAACTGCATGATGTGAGAGAGCTGCTGCAGCCAGTAACACTTCTACAAATGCGTTAAGAGCGTTTTCACACTTTGCCTCTACACTTGAGTCCACTCTCATGACTGCTTCTAGGCTTGTTTGGGGGCGGGGCTCATAATCTCAGGTTTGCTTTCACACAGAGGAATTAATTCTGAGCCATGGATCACTTCTGCAATTCCATACCTCACTTATGCATATGCAACTTTGCTGGAGGTTCATCCTTTTATTGTTTTTTTTTATTAGTTTCATTTGGTACCAGCACACAAGCAGCATGTCATCATGGAGGAATCCCTGCAAACGAGGAGCTGTTCTGGTGTAAGAAGATTTTAGTCACAGAGGCCGACATGAGACGTGTGTATTTTTTAATGTTCTCAGTACAAACACTCACAGCACAAGGGTGAGCTCATTACAGTAAAGTTGCTCCCGTCCTAGCAAAGTGTGGTTTTATTTATCAATAAGGCGTTCTGTCTCCTCCACTGACAATAACAACCCTTTCCCCAACATCACCAAACTTGAAACTGGAAGTGTACTGGCCTCACTGGCTACCTCACTCAGCTATCCAGTAAGTTCCACTCCTCCACACAGTGATCCCCGGACCACGACGTGATGTTGAGGTGTTTAATTTGCATGTAAAGACTGAAACTGAAACATACATACAAAGGCCTCAGTTAGTAAGTGCAGGGTAAGTGCATTGCTGTCATTAGAAAGTAAATTAACACATGAAACGTGTGGCCTTGATAGATGGTAAGAAAGGGTAGTTAAATATGTAATTTAATGATTGATGGCAAAGCCTGTTGTGTAGAAACTCTAGTGTGTGTATATGTAGGGTTTTACAGTGTCCCTGGTGGAATAGTGGTTAGGCCACAGCACTCTCACCGCTCTGGCCCGGGTTCGATTCCCTGGCCAGGGAACCAGCCACAGTTGCGTGCAACTGTGTGCTCTCAGTGCCGGTCCCAAGCCCGGAAGAATTGGGGAGGGTTGCATCAGGAAGGGCATCCGGCGTAAAAACTGCCAAATCAAATATGCGGACCAATGATCCCCTGTGGCGACCCCTAACGGGAGCAGCCGAAAGAGAATTATATATGCAGGGTTTTACGGTAACCAGCAAGCACTTCGAGAAAAAAAGCTCACTCCTCTTTTTTATAATTAAACATTAACCATATTAATTTATATGCACACTTTCTCATTAACTGCTGCACACAACATCTTTTTAAAAAGAAATAAAGAATAAAGGCAACCTTTTCTACTGTAAAGAGCTTTTTCCCTCAAACGTCTGATGTTTACTGTAAAACCCTGTATATACGCTCACTCCAGTTTCTACCTTAGACAAATGATTTGTGAAAGGACC
>JAKKZN010000019.1:16263251-16275346 GCA_033441825.1 Pangasius elongatus | reverse complement strand
GTCTTGAAGTAATGAGGGAATGGACTGCACCTGGTCAATTAACTTCTTGTCAGTCAATTGTCCAAATACCTTTGAGCTCCTGAAAATGAAGGTACTTTGTTTAAAATGGCTGTAATTTCTTAATGGTAAATGCCATATTTTTGTGAAGCCTCTTAAAATAAAGCTGAAAGACCACACTTTGATCACATCTTGATTGTTTTATTTCAAATTCATTATGGTGGTGTATAAAGGCAAAATCACAAAAACTCTGTCATTGTCCAAATACTTCCGGACCTGACTGTATTTGAGGGATGCAGTTCCAACTCTTTAAAGGACAAGCAAGAGCAATCCTTGCCATTGCCTGGGGCAGTTGAGAGACACCACTGTTTCCAAACCCTGCAGTGGGCCTGGGGAACTTGGTGACAACTTCCCCTGGAATGAGAAACAGCGTGAAGGCACCCCTTGATCAGAGTACTTATCACATAGCAGAACAAATCTATGTCTAAGGACTCAGGGCTTCAAATCACAGTAGGTGGAAAACAATTGCTGGTGGGATGTGCTGTCCATAATGGTAAAATGGGATGAGGCCATTGTGCACTTTCACTTTGGAGGGAATTCACAGTTAGGCTTTGGTGTGCTCAGGCAGTGAAATTGCCTAGGCTTATCCTACACCCTGGCCTTCTCAGTCCAGGCCTTAGGAACCTTAATGATGTGTGTATATGATGACACCCATAAAGGCCTGCCACACATATGGAATTTGGAGATGTTTCGAGGAAAACCGCACTATGTCACTGCTGGAAAGTCTCTACTCTCTACAGCTTCTTGCTATTGCATGAATTTTCATCAAATTTACCCTCCTATATTTGTATTACCCACTAAGTCTTTGGTCCTCCCACTCAGTTCCCTTTAGTACATTAATGTTGCTCTTAAAACACTAAGCGAGCCGCAGCACAGAGCAGTCAGATACTGCCGAGCCTGTTGCAGGAGAGAATGTACAGAGGAAGAGCGAGCTGGCAGGTGGTGAAGAGGTTAGTGGTGATCGTGTTAGTGTTAAAAAGATCAGTATTGAGCAGGACAGTGTGGAACAGGTCAGTGGATTAGACAGGTGTAAAGAATGGGGAAAAGAAGACTAAGCTAAGGCAAAGGTCAGAGTCATAGCTTTGTGTAGAGGACAGGACACTGAAGGAGAAGGCTGGGCAAAAGGCAAAGGGTAACATAGAGGGCAATGAGAACAGTGGGTGGTCACTCTGTGACAGATCACTCAATATGACAGGGTCACACAGTGAGCTAATAAGTGTTCAAGAAGAGCAGGATGAAGGGATGTGGTATTTTGTATAACAGGATGAGGATACTTTCTCAGAAATCTCTTATATAAGCATTTCTTAGGTTGGGAGAGAACAACAGCTTTATTCCCTAAAGGAAATAAATGACTTCTTGGATGAAACCTTTGGCAAATCAATACATGTTAAAGACTTTTTTCCAGATGAAGAAAAATTTATAGCATCAGTGACAAAATTCAGGAAATCAAGTTATGATGAACTGGTTAAAAGAAAAAGCCACCTGGCAAAATTAAAGAAGAAATGGAAATGTTGCTGTCAGTCCAGTAACCCAGTCCAGCTATTTATTAAGGAGCCTCTTCAGACCAGGTCAGACCAGGCCAGCTGGAGGATCCTAGTCGCTAACAGTCTCATCTCTTCCATGGCATCATGTAACTGTCCTTGAAACTCCAATCTCACAAATCAAGGTGGTCCAGAAGAAGATTGTCAACCTGTTTTGGACAGGACAGCACTGGACTTGAGCAGCTGTGCACCATTTACCACTGCAGGAAGGGGGACAGGGCCTCATCGACCTGTCCTGCCACATCAAAACTTTTCAGCAGCAGATGGCAAAGAGACTATTGTGTGGAGAAGGACTGGCATGGGCTGGTATAGGTTGTGCACTACTACTGCAAGTAGACGATATGGCCTACGATAAACATCTGTTTGTGCTGAATGTGAATGAGATAGACCTGCCATCAACATTTGCATTTCATCAGTCCATTTTGAAAGAATGATCATCAGTGCTTAGAATCAACAGGATTGATACACCATTCACAAGCACTGAAGAAGAGTCACTGTTCCACAATCCTCTCATCCAATCCAGAATACAACAAATGTACTGTATACAGAGATGGATTTCCAGTTCAGCCATCTAATGCAGCAGTTGTTGGGGGAGATGATCTCTGCATTACCCTCCTGCTTCAGGGAGTCTTTGGAACATGGCCATGGAAAAAACAGCAGCCTCTCCCATCATTACCCATCCCTGCAACAGTACAGGATTATCAAGTAGAGGAAGGAGCTCTCCAGTCTTTCAAAACACCACAGCCAACAACACTTCAGGATGCCTCAAAGAAAGTGCTGTATGAGTCATGATGGTCAGTGTAGCAACTCAGGGCTATGAGGGGTTGAACACAGGGCCCTTGCCAGTGGGCCAGGAACTTATGATTGGTGCTCAGGAGCAAGAGGAGAGGAGCACTTGGTCGCCTGGGCCTCTTCCATGGTGGCCACTCACTCAATTCGCTCTTGCATGCTTTGTGCATATTCCACCACCAAGTTTGAGGGTCTGGTTGAATCATTCAATGAGCCCATCGGTCTGCAGGTGGTAGACGGACATCCGGAGGTATTTCACCTGCAGCAGCCAGCGGAAGTTTATCATTAGCTTGGATACAAATGGGGTGCCTTGGTCCTTGAGTCGATCCTTCGGAATCCCCATGCGGCTGAAAGCAGCACGAGTTCTCTTGCTGTTCCAGGATGTGGCCTTCCAAAGGGGTACCACCTCAGGGTACCAGGTGGCATAGTTGACAATGACCAGGATGTACTCATGTACTCACTTTCTTGGTCCTACCCCAGTCCAAGAAGTAGGAGGTGGGTAACACCAGGTCGGGCTATGGGTTCTCCCCTAAAATGAGGCACATCTGGCCCCAACAGTGCTTTAGGCAGTCATCATCGTTTTGTTCACACCTGAAGCTCCCCTCCTGAATCACCTGTTAAAATACACAGGACACTGGGTTAGTAACGGTGGAGGGTGACTCACCTTCAGGTCCTATCCCGGGATTCTCTTCTTCTAGGGCCATGCATGCTGTCCGGCCCTGGGGTCGCTGCTTGGATGGCTGCTTCTGCTGGCGTTGTGGTCTCCCTGACATCGAAGGTGCAGGGGCCGCAGTCTGGAATCTGGGGCAGTCACATCCAAGCAGAAGAGGTACCAGCAACTCGGACACAAGATCCACCAGTAGCGGCCACTTGCTGGTCAGGCCCCCGACCCAGACCTGGGAGGCAGGGACCTCCCTCATGTCTCCATGGACACAGGAGCCAGCAAGGCTCCCACATGTCCAGGCTGTTCAGGGTAGAACTGCTGGCCAGGTGAGGATAACAGTGCTCCCAGTGTCTAGAATAATTGTGGTGAGCATGCCATCTACCTCCACTGTGACTGTGGGAGCCTGCCACGGGGCACAGGCATGGATAGCGCAGCCAGCTGTGGGGTGGTCTGGGTCTGGCTCAGTGGGCATGGGTTCGTCGGGTGGGAAGGTATATGCAGGGCAGCTGAAAGGCAGTCTCCTGTCCCTACTGTCATTGGGGTCTGGGTGCCAGGGTGTGCCATCCTGACATAGGTTGTCTGAGGTTGTCGGGGGAGCACATGCCAACAGTCTTCCCCTCCTCCGGTGGCAGGGCTTTTAGGTAACGGTCCATGGCAACCCTTTCGACAACCTCCATTCAGGCATGGGGGGTGCTTAGCATCTGGCCGGTAGGCCCAGCTGTGATACCCTGCTGCCGCAGTGGTAGGAACTCTTCCTTGAGAAGCTTGTAGTCAGCAGTTTCCCCCAGCTAGAGTGCGTGGTATGCCAGTTGGGCCTTCCCAGAGAGAGGGTTGCGAGAATTCTTGAGCCAACCCTCCCGGACAGCGACCCATTCGAAAGTCTGGAGGTAGGCCTTGGGATCGTCATCAGGAGTCATTTTATTTAAGAGCCGCTGTAGATCTCTGGGAGGGTCGGGCAGGGGGGTGGCAGCAGCCATGTTCAGTTTCTGGAGGCCCAGCATCTTTTTGGTTGTGGTGCACAGTCTGAGGGCCGGCTCTTGTGTCACGGCCTGCTCATGGAGGCTGCTCTCCAGAAGATGCTGCAGGATTTTCTCCACGGGTTGGGAGGGGATCGGGTCTGTGCTCACACACACATTCTCCACCAGTGTAGCAACTCAGGGCTGCGAGGGGCTAAACATAGACACAGGAGAGAGCAACAAAGTGCCAAAGGTGATGTTTATTTTTAATAAAGTGGATGAGTGAAGGAGTGGGGAGTGGAAGTGTAGGAGAGGAGCCTTGAGGGGTCTGGCTCCGGAGGTGTCACTGCTGTTTAGAGAGGGAGAGACAGAAACATTAGTGGGGAGAGGAAGTATGCTCATCTCTCTGCAGCCTGAGTCCTTTTATAGCCTTTGGTTTTCTCAGCGACTGTGGAGAGCCGCAACCGTGGCAATTGTCTGCCAGATGTACGCGATCAGGCTGTCCCACCTTAGAGCCATGTGTGCTTTGGCTGTCCAAAACACGAGTTGTTTGTTCAGCACTCAGATGGCAGCTGCATGAGGAGCACCTTTTTTTCCTCCTTGTGTGTGGCTCTTTAACCCGCCATCACATTGGAGCTGTTGATCACAGACTCTTCCCCACAAGGCTGCTGGAAGTCCTTGTACAAACCCCCCACAGAAGAGCATACAGATGATCTACAGTAGGCAGTACATAGGGCTGTGGCCATGAACAGAAACCACACTACCAGAATGAATGTGTATTCTGTACAGTGAGGAAACTATAGAGCACCTGTTTCTGTGCTGTAGAAAGCTAAGCAGAATGTTTGCACTACTACATTTTTAGAGGGTTTGGTGTAGTGTATACTGAGGTCACTTACAAGTTTATTTTTGGGCTGAAATATAGGAGAACAGAAAGTTATTGTTTTATTGAATTTCCTCGTAGGGCAGCCTAAGCTAAGCCTAAGTGAGAGTATGGCTCTCGAGGAAAAGTAAAATGCAGGGGAGGGGCACTCAGGAGGCTGAAAAAATGCTAAGAGAAATATTTCATCTGCAAAATTCTCTATCTTTCATACTACACATGCTACATCCCTGAGTTACCAGTGATCCTGACTCCTCTGGAGTTTTAATTTTAATAACGAGTTTCAAGACATGACAAATGTGATGCTATTTAAGCAATTAAGTTTATGTAACATCATTCTAAATTGAACTCATAGCTGTATATAAAGGAAAGACCAAAGTTGCTTATCTTAAAAAAACGGCTTCAAAAAGAAAACCAACTGGTCCAAGGAAGAAAGTGTTCTTCTAGTGCAGTCAGTCCTTAAATGGAAGGAGGTGATAAGAGGAAGATTTGGCGCAACTTTAACAAGTAAGGACAAAAATAATGCTTGGCAAGACATTGAGATCACTGTAAATGATCATTTCATCAGACAAGACGTTCAGCAGAGGATTGCGAGAGAATGGTTAAATGTTTTGGCAACAGCTTGCAAGGAAATTGAGGCATACAAAGAAAGCATGAGAAAGAAAAGAAAGAGCCACTGGTATGCTTCATTTTAGGCCTACTAAACAAGCCTTTTTATATTAAATGATTGTTTCTGTGTAGTCAACATCTGAGTACTTGTTGTCAAACAGGTGGAGGCCCAACATGTAATATTCTGTCTGAGATCACTGAGATAGTAGAGGAGATACTGGGAATGGCTAATCCATCCATTTGTGGCATTGAGGATGCCCTAGACCCTGCGCTGCTCAAACTGAATGAGTTGCAAAAATAGTATGAAGAAAATAATTCGAAGAAAATAATACATGTAATAATGTGTTTGACTTTTTATAACTTGACTTTGGTTACTTTAATCTATGGAAATGAAATAAACACAACACATCATATTGAATAAACATGTTTGCGCTGTTTAATATTTTCTTCATGTGAATGTATTGTGGATGATGCTGGAGCCGGTCCACTTGACACAGCTTCTCCAAGATCATCTCAGGACTAACCCTAACCCTAACCCTAACCCTAGGGGCACTCAGGAGGCTGAAAAAATGCTAAGAGAAATATTTCATCTGCAAAAGTCTCTATCTTTCATACTACACATGCTACATCCCTGAGTTACCAGTGATCCTGACTCCTCTGGAGTTTTAATTTTAATAACGAGTTTCAAGACATGACAAATGTGATGCTATTTAAGCAATTAAGTTTATGTAACATCATTCTAAATTGAACTCATAGCTGTATATAAAGGAAAGACCAAAGTTGCTTATCTTAAAAAAACGGCTTCAAAAAGAAAACCAACTGGTCCAAGGAAGAAAGTGTTCTTCTAGTGCAGTCAGTCCTTAAATGGAAGGAGGTGATAAGAGGAAGATTTGGCGCAACTTTAACAAGTAAGGACAAAAATAATGCTTGGCAAGACATTGAGATCACTGTAAATGATCATTTCATCAGACAAGACGTTCAGCAGAGGATTGCGAGAGAATGGTTAAATGTTTTGGCAACAGCTTGCAAGGAAATTGAGGCATACAAAGAAAGCATGAGAAAGAAAAGAAAGAGCCACTGGTATGCTTCATTTTAGGCCTACTAAACAAGCCTTTTTATATTAAATGATTGTTTCTGTGTAGTCAACATCTGAGTACTTGTTGTCAAACAGGTGGAGGCCCAACATGTAATATTCTGTCTGAGATCACTGAGATAGTAGAGGAGATACTGGGAATGGCTAATCCATCCATTTGTGGCATTGAGGATGCCCTAGACCCTGCGCTGCTCAAACTGAATGAGTTGCAAAAATAGTATGAAGAAAATAATTCGAAGAAAATAATACATGTAATAATGTGTTTGACTTTTTATAACTTGACTTTGGTTACTTTAATCTATGGAAATGAAATAAACACAACACATCATATTGAATAAACATGTTTGCGCTGTTTAATATTTTCTTCATGTGAATGTATTGTGGATGATGCTGGAGCCGGTCCACCTGACACAGCTTCTCCGAGATCATCTCAAGACATCTGCCCGTGTCCTCCAGTTGAGCCTTCTGCCTCACAAGACACAGGGTTGTAAAGAGTGCTGCCCCTCAGGATGACATTAATTCTCTTAAAAGAAAAAAGCTCAAATTACAAGTAAAGTTGCTGGAAATTCAAAATGAATATTACACACTAAAACTGAAAAGATTAAAGAATACTCAATTACTGTATATAAGTTCTGTGTAAATAAAATGGTGTGATGACAAATTTGTGTGTTGTTACTTATTGTCAACCAGTTTTACTTACCCAAAATGTAAGTTGGCAAAGCAGTCCCTTATCGATGCTCTCCCTGAAACACTCTGTAATGTGTGCTCAGTGGTATTGTCATCATTCTCGTCATAATAATCATGATCGCTGTCATCATCATCATCATGATCATCATCATCCCCAAGCAGTGGAAGATCATGAGCTTTGCAAATGTTGTGTTAAATGCCACAAGCCGTAATAATAATGCAACTAGCACACTCTGGGGAGTGTCAAATCTGTCCATGAAGGACGTGAAATCTCCTTTTCAGCTGTCCAATTCCTCTCTCCACCACAACTCTTTGTGCACTCTTCATGATGCAAAAAAAAGATAAATAAACATAGCTCAGATAAGTCAGGAATGCACTCAGTGAACAAAATTGGTATTTTGGCTACAGTTCAGTCCAGTACAGTACCTGTTATAATTGAGCTGTTGTTCTCCTTGGGGTCTTCTGTAAGGGGTGAGAACCCAGAGTTTTAAAGGATATCCAGGATCTTGTAATTGGCATCAAACACAACTTGAACACTGATGCTGTGCAATCCTTTTCTATTCGAATATGTCTCCTCATTTACAGTTGGAGCAATGATGTGAACATGAGTTCCATCAATGGCTCCATCAACTTTGGGGGAAGCCCACAATCCTCATAAAAGTGGCTTGCTTTTGCCGTGTGGTTTGAAGGTCAGTTGGGAAGTCAATGAACTGCTTTACTATGTTTGGTGTGGTTAGTGGCACAATAGTGGTATTTAAGACCTGGCTTACTGTGGCCTGGGACACTGCTGCATTTTTCCAGTCACCAAAAACTCATTATTGTCATTATTACTTTCATTTCTGCAGTTAATATGTTGTTTCATAGAGTGTGAGAAGTTACTGAATTTTTTACTAGGTCAGTAACAAAAAGAACACATTGATGATCAAGCCTGTATTGCTTTTGTTGTTGGAAAGTGTGTGGTCTCCGCCTCTCTGCTGCCATCTTGTTACTCTTAACTAGGTTAGGATACCTCTCCAAATAATTTAGGAGCTGAGACCTAGTCTTAACACTTAGGAAGCTTTATGAACCATTTTTAATTATTCTTAAGTCTATGTATAAGACTAAAATTATGTCATTTTTAGAATTTTGACACACATAAGACTAAAATTTTACTCTGGGTGGTTTTATAAATACAGCCACTGGTCATTCAACAACAGGATTGTGTACATCATCAATCTATCTGTGCTGAAGAACTATAAAACACCACATTTTATTTGAAATAAGGTCATTTTTTTACTGACTAAAAGCAAAAGTAGGCAGACAAATACAATAACAGTGGTGTAATAAAATGCAGATAAAGTGGTTCACTGTGTGAGATTATGCTGAAAATGTTCTACAATGGAGAGAAACTGTACAAAGAAACTCATAATGACATCAGCCTGTCATTATCGTAAAAGAAAGGGAAATTTCCTCAGCCTGTTTGAAAGGAAATAGAGGAATATCTAGCCAAACAACATGCCTCTTTATTTTGTCATTCAATCTTCTTGACGATCATAGATGTTTCCTTCCATGTTTATATGTTTCCAGGGCAGCCTTTCCTGAAAGAAAACCCCAGAAACAGCTCGCTCTCAATTTAATCAGGAAAGTAAATGAACATAAACGTACAAGAATACTCCCTACATATAGTCTGTAATCAATTTACTTCTTGATTGACAGTCCAGCTTGTTTAGAAGGAATAACAACTTAAGAACCTCTAAAGATTAGACACGAACTGCAGCTCTGGTAGCTTCAGGCAGGGACCATGCTGAAACTGAAACTGAGTTACTGTTAAGCAACGTTGATTTCACTCTGCCTGACATCTTAGCTCCTTGTGCCTCTGTCAAATTTTTTAACCACTTGAGTACAAACAAAAGCATCATTTTGCAATTTATATTTTAACTGTCATTGTTAAACTATGAACAGTGAGTGAACAATAATTCATTCTCTTAATTGAACTCAGTTCTGCGTTTCACACTGCATTCACTTGTAGTATTCATGTTCTTTTTATCTCCCCGCAGATCAAGACACTTGTCAAACACGGCTCTTGTTCTCTTCCAGGTTCATCAGAATGTCAGGAGTGGGAGGTTTGGTATCTGAAGTGATCTGATGCACATTCCATCGTGGTGATGACTGGAACAGGAGTCGGCATACTGCTACTGATCTTCTCTCTTTTTTTTTCATTTTACACAGAGACGATTCCATCATCAAAGACTCTTTAATATGTTTTTGTATTATGAAATTTATTTGTGAGTTGTGGAGGTGTCATCATTTTATTTAGGCTGACCATTTATCAAACTTTGCATGGCACAAGAGGCCATGTCTGTGGTGTGTTTCCTGTTGGCTTTCAAAGCCAGTGATGATGAGACCGACCCTATCATCTTCAGCATGCTCATCCATCTGTTTGCTTGGCTTTGCTTTATTCCAGTCTTTATCATGCAGCATTAACTGTGGCCCATTGTCCAGATCTCAGCCATCATTGTCTCCAACTATAGAGTCACTGGACTTATGCATGGGCTAAATTTACTTTAAGCCCTGGGAGAAATTTTTAAAGAAATACTGCTGCTGGCTCAACTAAGTTCGGTACTTTGTTGAAATAGATATTTTCTTTAGTTGTACACCAGAAGTTACACAGAAACAGATTTTGTTTTATTTTTTAAGTGTAAAATCTCTGATGTCGTTAAGTTTTTGTAAGGAGATTTATTTAATAAATATTTATTTAATATTTATAAAAGGAATGGCCAGTGTCAGTTTTTGTAACTGTCAGAGATAAAGCTTTAACTTTAAATTTTACGACATCTTCAGGACAAGTTTATGCTTTGCCATTTCATAATAACATGACAAGCTGCTTTTTTTGTCTTATTAACTTGGTTCACTGATGTTCCACAACATTAAATGTATCTGGATATGGATAAAAAGTATGAAATGTAGTTTTAGATTGCTGTGGTATAGGAGAAATAAAACACTTTGTGACACTTAAATTTATCAGTCTGGTTTTCAGTGTATTTCTTTGATTTTTTTTTTCAGTTGTGCTCTTTCGCTTGGCCCCCTTTGATCCTGTGATTTTACTTGCTTCATGGGTTATGGTTAAAATGAAGGAATAAGTTAGTGACTTAAAGTTAATGCTTTGTGAAGTTTTGAAGCTTTCCAGTCAACCTCTTAAGGTTTCAATTTCCCACTACAAGCTTGTAGTGATTAAAAAATCATACAGGCCTGTGTACTGTGTGAAACTGTTTTAGATGACAGCACTGTCTGTGTAAAATCTGGACCAGAGAGATGTAAGCCTTGTGAAATAAAGGAATTCACTGCCAAAAAAAAAAAAAAATAGCATTTGAAGATATCTTGACTGAAGGAAAACTTACCTAATATTTCTTACAGGAGATTATTGTGTAACAAATATAAGACCATTCAGACTATTTCTAGACATGTTTACTAATTTCAAGCTTTAAATGGTCTTATTCTATTAGCAGGTAATTTGCTCCTTTCTAGAAATAAATGCTTGAAAAAAGCAAAATTATCTGCTAATAGAAGAAGACAATTTCTGTAAGGGGCCGGCCCCCAGAGCCCCAGCCCACCACCAGAGGGAGACAGAGAGCTGCCACGCAGTAATTAGTGGCAACAGGCTCCACCTGTGACTGGCCTATTTAAGAGCTGCTTACAGGTTGCTTAAGTGCTCATTCTTGAGCTCTCCTTGTTGGGTGCTGTACACAGACTGGTAATTTGGTAAAAAAAAAAAAAAATTACAAAATAAAATAAAAAAAACTCTTCTACTGTATCACTTGGATCTCTGTTCTCCATTGAGCTTGCTTGCTGCGTCAGAACAAACCTCCTGGAGCTTGATTCTTGTGGTTTCTCTGTGTTTACTTATTTCTTTCATAAGTCAGTCACTTCTGAATTTTTGTTACTTTGGTAGCTCACTGGGCTGCATGTTGGTTTCTCAATTTGCTAGCCCTAGGTTCAATCTCAGCATTAAGTGACTCTTTGTTTTCCCTTCTTTGGAGATATTCTTCCCCAAGTTTGAGTCCCAAGGCCTAGAGCCACTTCTCTAGGCCCTATTCTTTGGTTGGCCCCTTGTGCACATTGGTTTTTAGTTGGATTTGCATTTGAGTTCATCTTCCCAGGCTCAGTTCATGGCACAGTGGGTAGCATTCCTGTCTTTGGGACACCCTGACTGGTGTTTGAGCCTCTGGGCCTGTCCCCATTATAAAATTAGTTTAAAAAAAAATGTGTATATATATATATATAAAATGAGAGAGAGAATTTACGAGTATAATGATACCCCCCTGACCCCCCTGTCATGATTTGATTCTCAGAAAATTTAGAACAAAATTTTGATGAAGTAAATTATGACTGAAAAGACTCATTTTATTTCTGAATAATAAATAAAATGCAATAGAATGTGCATTTCTGTCTGTATAAAACTAACTAAATAAAAAATGACTACAAACAGAGGTTTAATATTGGAAACAAAATGTACTACAGGTTCATGATATCTTAACAATAATCAATTAAAATCAAAATAAAAATCAATTTATAAATTATTCCATGGATTTGATTGAAATCTAATAAAAAAAAGAAATATTAGTTGAATTTGCCTTTATTCATGATATTTTTACTTGCTACGATACACTTTAAAAACGCTGCAAAAAGTATTATGCAGGTGTCATAGCCTAAACATGAACTTTAATATATGGGGGCAGAGATATCTTTCTGTATGTGGATAGAGTAATATTATATATTATTATATATGAATATAATTATGTCTCTAAGATATTAATATAATTATGTCTCTAAGACACAGCTCAAG
>JAKKZN010000019.1:16245583-16263151 GCA_033441825.1 Pangasius elongatus | reverse complement strand
TAGGGAGTAGGGTATATGGAGTAGGGTGTAGGGCATAGGGAGCAGGGTATATGGAGTAGGGTGTAGGGCATAGGGAGTAGGGTATATGGTATTATGATTAGCACCTTGCTGAGATGTGTTGTCACTGTGAGATCAGATGATGGCTCTCTGCTTCAACCTCGATGTCAAATGCACAGTGTAGATCAGATTACCCACAATCCTCTGGGGCTTCTTACATATCCTACTGAACTCAGTTAACTGTCTCTCTCTCTCTCTCTCTCTCTCTCTCTGTGTTTCTCTACCTGTCTCTCTATCTGTCTCTCTCTACCTGTCTCTCTTATTTGTCTCTCTCTCTCTCTCTCTCTCTCTCTCTCTCTGTCTCTCTCTCTACCTGTCTCTCTCTCTCTCTCTCTCTCAGATCCAGTCTAATTTAGGGAAGTTGATCCTGAAGGAGGAGATTGAGAGAGCGACTCCAATGCGCAGGAAAACTCGCTCTCTGCCCGACCGCACGCCCACTCACCTCGGTGTGTATCCGTGTGTGTGTGTGTGTGTGTGTGTGTGTGTGTGTGTGCGTATATCTTTGTGTGTGTGTGTGTGTGTGTGTGTGTGTATCTTTGTGTGTGTATCTGTGTGTGTGTGTATCTTTGTGTGTGTATCTGTGTGTGTGTGTGTGTGTGTGTGTGTGTGTGTGATGTAAATAAGAAGCTAGGTGGCTCATTGTGAGTGAGAAGTACACTGACAGAGTGTTAGTGCCAGATAACTGAAAGAAACTGTTTTTTATACAGGAACCAGATCTCCATCGTTCCCTTCATGCATTCGGAGTGGTCTGAGCCGGGTGAGACACACACACACTCACTCACACAGACACACACACGCACACACACACTTACACATATACACACATAAACACAATCTGACTCACAGTCTACACAACAGGATGGTTGAACTGTCACTTTTACACGTACTAAAGCAGTGCGTGTGTGTGCGTGTGTGTGCGTGTGTGTGTGTGTGTGTGTATCTGCTGTAGCTCCAGTCTGCAGAGTTTTCCTCCTCACACACTGATAAAGCCAGTCACAGTAAGTTATTGTTATTCTACGCTACTCTATTCAGCTATATTTTGTCATTTTCTATTTTGTGATATTCCATCTCCGTCTGTCATATTCTTTAAAATTTTATCATCATATTTTTTACGGTTCCTTTCTATCGTGTCATATTTGACGTTATAGTACCGCTCTTATGTACAGCGTTAATCAAATTCAATCCTTTTGTTTTTCCTTTTACAGATTTCCAGGTACGACTATTTTTATTTTTATCATGTTTGCCTGCACTTCTACTCTTCTGCTTCCACTGCCTCCGTGTGTATTACACCATGAGAGCGTGCATGTGTGTGTGTGTGCATGTGTGTGTGTGTGTGTGTGTGTGTGTAGAACGGCGATGCTCAGGGCAGGAGGATGGACCGAGGGAACTCGCTGCCCACCATGCTCGAGCAGAAGGTCAGATATCGACATGACTACTGAACACACGCCAACTAAATGCATCCGTGCTGTTCCGGTTATAAAAAGCTTCACGCACTTTACACACACTGAATATGTTTTAATAATTCAGTCAGAAAAGAGAAAATACGTATTACTGCTGATTGTACAGTGTGTGTGTGTGTGTGTGTGTGTGTCCTAAAGATTTATCCTTACGAGATGCTCATGGTGACTCATCGAGGCAGAAATAAACTTCCACCAGGAGTGGATAGGACGAGGCTGGAGGTATTAATAACAGCTTATCTCACACACACACACACACACACACACACACACACCTACGTCTATTAACGATGCACCACTAGGGGGCAGCACTGATGAATCTCCTCCCCCTTCTTTTTTTTCAGAGGCATCTCTCTCACGAGGAGTTTGAGAACCTGTTCGGGATGACGATGGAGGAATTCGATGGCCTGTCGCTCTGGAAGAGGAACGAAATGAAGAAACGGGTCTCGCTCTTCTAGCGCTATATGTTTAAAAAAAAACAAAAAACAAACACTCGCACGAACACGCCACATTTCTCTTCAGAAGGAGAGCGACGACGAGAATCCACCAGCAGGATGACCAGCGATAAACACACACACGCACGTCACGATGTCTATATCTGCGATTACACTATCAGGAGTTGTGATGATGATGATGATGATGATGATGACTAATACATTTATCATGTTCACCACTGCAGCACTTGGAAGCCATGACGCACAGCATTAACCGATATTTTGCTAGCTATGTCGATATTTTGCTAGCACCAAATAACACAGATATATTCAACTGCCAGCTCTAGGCGTGTGCTGATAATCAGTTCTATGAAATTATTGCAAAATATCGATACGATATTGTCATTACGCTGCCTTCCTTTCATGAAGAAGCTGCGTTTGTGGGCGGAGCTAAAATCTGACCCATTCCTAAGGCAGCAAGGAGGTCAGCTATTTTTGACATAGCTAGCTATTTTATATATGTGTATATAGCTAGCTGCGTTCAGTCACGTTACCATTTGAGAGATGCGAGCGACTTTCAGCCTGGAATCCTGACCCTTTGATAGGAAGCGGACGGACGCAAACAGGTGATCGTTAATTTTCTACGTATATGCGCAACACGTGGCCACGATTTCAGCGAAAACGATATTTGAATCGAGATTTTCTCAATTCTACGCAAATTCGATATGACGCGTTTAAGAAGCGAACAAATCAAACCAATGTCAAACGAACAATCGTATGGAGCGTTTGGTCCGACGTTTCCTCAGTTCCCCTCTCTCATCTTTAGTTCCTAATACGGATAAGCCACGCCCACAAGCGACAACAGTAGCAGTAGCTACATGCCCACAAGAGACACGAGTGATTTGTCGTAGGGTTAACGTTTAACTGGCAGCCAGTCAGAGAAATCTTGCAGCTAGAAACAATCATAGTTGATTAAGAGCCAATGAAAATAGAGAAGAGGCGTGGCTTAAGTCAACTTCACATCGCTTTTAGTGTAAATAAACCGTATGAGTCTGGGTTAGTGCTCAAGCTAGTTTAGCTACACACGCCAATAATGATAAAATCATGATTACGATGAGATGGAAGCGTAATCAGCACACGTCTGGCTTCCTGTTTTTACTACACTCTTGTAATAGATATGGAGTTTCCACAGAGAGCTGTATTAGCCAATCAGAGTGAAGATGATCTATTTACACGAAACGTATCCGCTTAACACGATGATAGATTGTAAGACGAGCTCGTGATCGATATCATTTCCGCGCTTAAACTCGGAGTGTATCGATCACACCGCTCCATCCCTCCTCTCTCTCTCTCTCTCTCTCTCTCTCTTTCTCTCTCTCTCTTTCTCTCTCTTCTCCCCTCATTTTGCTGCTAATGCATTATTAAGCACCTTTACCATTTGGTTAGATACTCTTTCGCTATTTAGTGACGGATGGAGAGTTTGAACGACGTCCTCATTTTATCCACCTTATTTTAAAATACGGAAGAAGTAGCATCTTCCCTTTTTGTAGAAGAGCTAGCGGTTAAATCGAGGCAGTAACAACTGCATGAAGATTAACTGCTAATCCCAGATTAGCAGCATACATAGTTTGCTAGTTTAGCTAACTACTGTTATCAGCAGATGTTGCTAATATTAATCATTAGCAAGGTGGCTACAAGCTAGCATGACCGTGAGTCGTGAGGGTCGTTCGCATTCACAAGTGTGTATTCAGAGGTCATCTAAAATGGCCGCCTGACTGCTTGGGCTGAGCTGAGTAAATTTTAATCTGCAAAATATTTCTTGACAGGATTATTTATTTATTTTTTAGAATCTTTTACATTTTTACTATTAGTTTTAAGGTCTGAGAAATGGCTTTAAAAATACTAAATGCTTCACTGGTAATGTTAGACAGCTAGCTAGCATTAGCTAACCTGACAGGAAATCTAACAGGAATTTTATTTAATTTCATGAAAGCTTAAAAATCAGCTCTGTCTAAGGTTAGCTATATGGCTAGTACAAGCTAACCTGACAGGAATCCTGAGAAGGATTTTCCCTAACATTTAGTGCTAACTTGAGAGGAATTCAAATGCTAATGTTAGCTAACGGGTCCCAATATTACTACATCTGTCTATAACAATAGCTAGCTAAATTTAGCAAACTACGTATGCCGCTAATAATAGTATCCCTAGCGTTAGCTGCTCAGAGGGATTAAAAAAAAAAAACAACCTAGCCAGGAAGTAGCTAACTGGAAATCTTCTACAAAATATCTCTGAATTTAAGGTGGATAAGATGAAGATTGATGGGATTTTAGATAAATTTAATGATTTGATTTTGGCCCGCTAGCTGATTTCCTGCTTAGATAAGCCTATGTGCTCTTATTTTGGAGTGTTTCATATTGGAAAGGATTTTTTTAAAAAAATATATATTATATTTTCATTGTTGCTCCAGTGACCAAATGATGTGCAGCTAGGGTTCTCTTGAGCGTGCTCCAATACTGTGTTTAACGCACCCTTGTGGACGTCCCCTTGGTTGGATCCATGTTACCTTCTTCAAATAGCTCGAGCGAAAATGCTAACAATAAATAAAAGCTTGCAGCTACCATTTAGCTAATGATTTGTTTACCGCTTAGCGGTATTAGCATTGAGCTCTTCCTTATGTGAGGTTGCTGTTGGTGGAAATCAGTGGAAATTTACGTTAACTGATCAAAGACATTGGAATCGTATGGGAAAGTCGACTAGCGTCTGTTAAACGCTGTATTGAAACACAACCTCTCTCTTTAAATCTCTAAGACAATTAAAATGGACAGAAAATATAAAAACACACTCGAGACATTCCACATGAAACTTCTAGAACGCACTTTTTCGCTAGCGACAATGCTAACGACACAGAGATTAGCATTTTCGGACGTTTAATCGTCACAATAACAGACACAGCCAATCGTATTTCAGGGGCGGGGCTTCACGAATAAACGAAGTCACACTCTGGAGTGTAAATATTATTAACATTCGAATATAATCAACATTTATAAACTTTATTAATCAGATTGCAACAGTGCAACGACTTTGGCAGAACGATTTAGCGGGGAAAAAAATGACTGGAGTGAAATTAACGCGCGATTCTGAATCTCGAGCACTTACACACGGAATCATGATTTACAGAAAACACTTACAGAAATATCACCGCTTTATTTACGTATCTTTATTTTAAAGCACTGGATGAAAATAACTGAAATAAATATCGATTGGTTCAGTGAACGTCTTTTGTTCTGACTGAGATGTGATTGTTCGTCTGTTATTTTCTCATAATTAGGAGTTTTGTTATCCTGATTTACTTAGTGAACCGTTAACACTTGGATTTTATGTTGAATAAAAGTTTTACCGAATTCCTTTGTGTGTTGTTTATTATTTATTTATTTCAAGCTGATTAAAGGAGTGTTTACACACACTGGAATGAAAATCCAGTTCGTTTGGGAAAATGTTCTACATTTCGCTCCTGATTTTGTGTAAATTTACGTAAATTCAGCAGTAATGCTAGCTAATGGGTCGATATACGCCCTATTTTCTTAGTACTGACTTTGTTATAGATGTTTATTTTCTGACTTCTACATTATTGATTCAGTACAAAAGCATTTCAGATTCCAAACATTAGTTTTCAGCACAGAATGAAGCGTTACAGTAAAATGTTTGTGTGTCAGTAAAGAAAGCAGCAGATTCNTGCTCAGTAACACTTCCAGCTCATTTCCTTATAAACCTGCACACACTGCACCTGAGACACTGAGGATTTATTTAAAGTCAAGGATCGGCACATTAAACACTCACTCTGGGTCATTTATTACTGTTTACTGCCCTTTATAGTATTTTTTTAACATAGAAACATTTAATTTCATTACTTTTGAAGCCATCTTTACTCTACAGCATTTCTTTGCATGTGCCTAAGACTTTTGCAAAGTACTGTGTGTGTGTGTGTGTGTGTGTGTGTGTGTGTGTGTGTGTGTGTGTGTGTGAGTGTATAATATATAAAATTACACACAACATGGAAATGAGGTTAATATTCACTAATTGTCAAAATTCCGTATCTTTGTTTATATTGTACTTCTATTTTAATTTTCAGCTTTAAGCAAATTGCAGTAGAATAAATCAAATTAAAAAGTACCTTTGCATGTATTTTGCACTGTTCTAATAATTTGGGTTTTTTTTTGTTTAATTTGTCCTTATTTGTGTCTCTACATTTCACAGATCAGTTGCACAGCTTCAGCGCCCACACTAAGTGACAAGATGCGTTACCCATCATTCTTTCGAGTCATTCCAAGTGATGTATACCAGACACAAGCACTGGCAAAGCTCATGAGGCATTTTTCCTGGGATTGGGTTGGGGTGGTGACCCTGGATGATGACTATGGCAATGCAGCGCTCGAGAATTTTCTATTGGCTGCAGAGAAAGTAAATGTGTGTGTGGAGTTCCAAGAAGTGTTACCAACCATTGATGTATCTGAGCAGAGCATTAAGAAGGTGGGTGATCGCATTCGATCCTCTAGTGCCAAGGTTGTGCTGCTCATTTTAAGAGTCCAACTGGTGGAGATGCTTTTTAAAGAGATGATTAAGACGAACACTAGTCGTACCTGGATAGCCAGTGATGCCTGGTCTATGGCAGGCTCCTTAATGAAGATGAAAGACATAAACAAAATAGGAGACATCTTAGGTTTTACATTCGTCACTGGTGAGATTCCAGGTTTTAAAGACTATCTCCAGAACCTGAAGCCAAGCCCAGGAGCATGGAATGACCTCATCAGTGAGTACAAGCAAAATAGTTTCAGCTGCATTCCTGAGCAGAATTCTGACAACACACATCAATCTTCTTGCAAGACTAACTCCCAGAAGATGAATTATGACTCCCTGCTTGATTCTGTGGATCTCACAGCTACATATAGTCAGAGAGTTGCAGTCTACGCCATAGCTCATGCCTTCAAAGAAATTCTTGAATGTAACAACACTGCCTGTCCTGGAGATGTCAACTTTCCACTAGAGAAGGTAAAATCAAGCTTGGGGATGAGCTGTTACAATGAAATACTGAGTGATATGAGTGAAGTGGAGTTATCACCCATAAGGTGATTATTTCCTACAACAGCACATCAAGTGTGTAAGCTCATCTTATATCAAGAATTTATCAACAATAAGCATTGTAGAATGTCCATGAAAGACGTTTGCTCCTGTTCTCAGCTCTGCACTGTCATTTATGTTATACATTATAGCAGCTACACACTCATGTCATTTGCTTGTCAGCCTCTCTCTTTTCTCGTTGTTGACTTTAATAACGCACAAAATGAGTTTCACAAAGTGTAAACTCCTCTGTCCTGAAGATGTCAGGAAAAAAAAAATTACAGCCTTAACTCTGACTGTGACTGTTGATACTGGAGACTCCTTCCATAAATGTTAAATAAACATCTCCTGACAGCAAATGTGTGCATTAATATAAACATTTCATTTGCAGCTGCATTAATGTCAGAGCTGCTGGTATAGAAAATTAACCATTGCCAAGCAGAATCCAGAATTCAACAGTGCTGTGGACTATACTGTATATGTTTTTTTTTTTTTAACTCTTTCAGCTAGTGGCCATTCTTCAAAAGATAAACTTCACCCTGGACAACCAGACATATTCTTTTAATAAGGATGGTGATTTCGACAACGGGTATGATTTAATAATGTGGGAAAAGGCCAGTGATGTACGAATACCCAATGTGGTGGGAAAATTCCTCATAAGCAAGAAGGATGTGGAAGTCTATGAACACAATATCCTGTGGTCCAACAACACGGTGAGATCAAATTGAATGTCATGTGATCTGTTTAGCTGCTATATGAAAAAAAAAGGAAGTTGGGCCATTTTAATTTGAATACATTATATAATTTGTGTACAATAGCCTCCATATAGTATACCCTTCAGACTTCCAGACAAAATAGTCCATAATGTTGAAGTAGATAAAGATCTACTGTACATAGTTTTCAAAATTATTGATTACATTTTTATTTACTGGTTTGCTGTGAAACCCAGTTCTGTTGCATCCAACTGCCTTCCATCACATTGAATGGAGTATAACAAGATCTCCAGACAAATGCATCTGTTTCTGGAATTTCATAGCAGTCTAGTAGACCAAGCGGGTCCAGGACAATGCATAAAAATAACATTAGTTAATAAATATACCCCCTGCCCCCGAGCACCACTAAATCAATTATTAATGAATTAATATGACCAAGGGTAACTTTGAAGGAGCTAGAGAAAGGACTCTGAGAAACACTGATTTCCCTGAGAACACAGTCCTCACTGTGAAGCATGGTGGTGGTAGTATCTTTTTGTGGGCATACTTTTGATCTGCTGGATGTAAATTGGACAAAGCCAGAGGACATTATAGACCATTTGGTGTAAATTACTGAAATAATAATCCCCAATTATATCTATCTTATTTCCAAAATATATGGAAACAGTCATAGGAAAGTGAATAATTATGCAAGGCACTTTAAAACAATGGCTTTGTGAATATTTTAACCAAAGAAAGCCTCTCTTTTTACATCTAGGTGCCCTGGTCTAGGTGTTCAGATACTTGTCTCCCCGGCACAGAGAAGAAGAGTGTGTTAAATATTCCGTGTTGCTATAAGTGCACTAATTGTAGTGAAGGATACTTTTCTAACACAACAGGTGAGTTGTACAAATGTGGCCTGAGATTTGACATTGAAAAGATCCTGAATCCCACCTGCTCTGTAACAAATCAAATTGAAGACAGCAGTATAGGAATTACAGTTATAAATAGTAACTTATTATTTTAATAGTAATTATTATTTTCAGTAAGAGGCAGTAATGTGACTATTATCACATTCCATTGTTTTCTGTCCACAGATCAAGACACTTGTCAAAAATGTCCAAATGGTTCTTCTTCTCTTTTGGGTTCATCAGAATGTCAGGAGTGGAAGGTTGGGTATTTGAAATGGTCTGAAACATATTCCATCATGGTGATGATTGGTACAGGAGTCGGCATACTGCTACTGATCTTCTCATTCATCTTTTTCATTTTATACAGAGACAATCCCATCATCAAAGACACTTTAATATATTCTTGTATTATGAAATTTGGTCTTATTCTGAGTTTTGGAGGTGTCATCATGTTTTTAGGCAGGCCATATTTTCAACATTGTATGGCACAACAGGCCATGTATGGTCTTGGATTTACGCTGTGTGTGTCCTGCATTCTGATGAAGGCTTTGCGCACCTTCATAGCCTATGTGGCCTACGATCCACAAACACAGCGCAAGTTGCTTATGATTAGTAAACCGTATGTCATCATAGGCCTCCTTTCTGCTATTCAGGGTGTCATTTTCATCTTCTGGTTTGTATTAAATTGCCCAGATGTTGAGATGGTTGAATTAAAATCTCAACTTACCATGAACCACCTGTGCTCCCAAGGTAGATACATGACCAGCTTTTGGGTGATGCATGCATACATTGCAGTTCTAGCTGTCGTGTGTTTCCTGTTGGCCTTCAAAGGCAGAGATGAGGAGACAGAGCCTATCGTCTTCAGCATGCTCATCCATCTGTTTGCTTGGTTTTGTTTTATTCCAGTCTTTATCACTCAGCCTGAACAGCGACCCATTACCCAAATCTCAGCCATCATGGTCTCCAATTATGGAGTCATCTTCTGCCACTTCACCCCAAAGTGGTTTAAGATTATCTCAGACAGACAGTCAACAGAAGCAGTTTCACAGTCAACAAATGATTCTGTTTCCTCAGGGGGCTCAGTGGATTCTTTACCATTACCAAGCCCAATGCCTTCAATACTACCAGACCCTGCAGATGTTGAAATACCCGGTGGGGATAATCAACAAAATATAGGTAGCTCAGAGGACTCAATAACGACACGAAGCACAACACCATTTGAACAGCTCACTACTGCAGACGACGAAATGTCAGATTTTGGTAACGTAGGGAATACAGATAGCTCAGAGGACTCAATACCAATATCAAGCTCAATATCAACACTATCAGGCACTAGAGACATTGACATGTCCTGCTGGGAAAATGAAATGAGTGTAGGTGGCTCAGAGCACACAACAACGATAACAAGCACATCACCAGACCAGCTCTCTATTGCAGATGAGAAAATTTCAGATTTGGATAATGTACAGAATACAGATAGCTCAGAGGACCCAATGCCAATATCAAGCACAATATCAACAATATCAGGCACTAGAGACATTGACATGTCCTGTTTGGATAATGGACTAAATAGAGACACCTCAGAGGACACTACAATTACAACAATAACAAATACAGCACAGTTCACTGCTGCAGACACTGAAGTGCCAAACTGGTATCACAGACCGAATACTGTTTCCATGAGACGTCGGAGAACAAGGAGTTTCTAACCCACTACATGGGAGTTGTTGAACAAAAGAGTCCTGTATATACAAAAAGAATAATCCAATCCTGCATTTTATCAGAGGCCTTTTCTACTTTAAAGAGAAAATCCACCATTAATAATTAGCATATTAGTCTGTGGGTTCTGGGTTCCTACATCACCCACAATGCTGTTTGACTACCTGTTGATAGTGGTGCAGTGGGATTTAGACCTTTCTTCATCTCCACCTAAAGAAAGAGAGATAGCAATGCTTTCATCCTTTCAGGCTGATTTATACATCTGCATGGCAGGGTGTCGTGCGTGGACACTCGCATAGGGGTGAAGCCCTCATACTTGCATGTAGCATGTCCACTAGTGACACATGAATCACACCAGATCTCCATCTAAAAAGTTAAAGCAAAAAAGTGCAAAATCAAATGCACCATTGGTGTAAATTTCCTGAAAAAAAGAATCCTTACATGTCCTGTCACATGATCATAATACTGACTTTCTGAAGTGTTTTCACCTATTTCTATTCAGGACTATCAAGCAGCTCATGTATTAAAGCACTTCAATTTAACTAGTGTTTAAATCCACAATTCTAGCAATCACAGGATAATGGATACTTTAGATTTTATTTTATTTGAGTTGCTTTGATGTACATTGCCGACATTTGTGTATTTATTCGTTAGAAGAAAGAGAAAGTAAAGTGTGTGATCCTGCAGGATAAAACTGGCGGTTATAACGAACTACAGCCGATATACAGACTTACAGCTCTGTTTTTATTCACATATAACACATCAAGATTTCTTGACATCATCTTGATTTCATCTGACTGCTGACGCCATGTTCCACAAAGAGCTTGCAAAGCATCTTACTGTTGTTCAGGAAAGGGGAACAAAAGAATTGCCAAAACATTACATGTACAATGGAACACAATGAATGTCATGATCATCACAAATGGAGAAAATTGAGTACCACAGAGACATCACCAAGAACAGGACGTCTCTCCAAACTGACAAAAGTACAAGAACAAATCTTATCCAGGAGCCTGCCAAGAGACCTACAGCAACATTAAAGGAGCTGCAGGAATAGCTGGCAAGTACTGGTCACCCCCTGCAGGTGACAACAATCTCTTGTATTCTTCACATGTCTGGGCTATGGAGTAGTGTACCCTGTGTCAAAATGTGTTATGGTCTGTTAAAGTAGGTTATTTTTATTATTCTAAAAAATATGTTTGGTGCAAAAAACAAGACAGCTTATCACCCAAAGAACACCATGCCCATGGTGAAGCGTGGGGGTAGCAGCATCCTTCTATACAGCTGCTTCTCTTCAGCTGGGACTTTTTGTAAGGAAGAGTTGAAGAAAACTGCCAAATGAAGACGTGCTACATTGATAGACTCTTAACTAAAAACATTCGGTGCTGTACAACAAGCAAAAGGAGCTTTAACAAAGTGTTAGTTAAAGGGTGTGCATACTTATGCAACCAGGTTTTTTTTATGTTTTTCTTTTCAATTTTTTCCCCCCTAAATCTTTCCTATTTGTTTTTCACTTGAAATTTGAATTTTGTCCGTTTCTAAATCACATTAAACAAGAAATTGTTAGTTTAACTAAAATGATTGCTGCAAAATGTGTTTTCACATTAGATTTGTTTCACTTTATTATTAGAAATTGGGTCAAAATATCTTAGAAAAAGAGATAACTGCTCTAAGATTTATGCCAAAGAGCTGACAGTAAGAAATACTATTTAACATATTGTGATAAGAAGAAATGTATGAAGGTTTCTTCCATTATATCTATTTTCAATCAAATTAAAACAAATCTAGAAAAAAAAAGCTTTTTAACAATCATATTTCTTATTTTCCTTGACCAGTGATATTTACATTATATTTAATATTGTTTTGAATATTATATCTTTTGTATTATAAATATTTTGGCATATGGCGTAAGGTTGATCTGCCTTTCAGATCATATGTTGAAAAAATGAAGTTTTGAATGCAGAAGGATGACACGTCAGATATCATGTATATTAAAGCCATTCAAATTGTTTATGATGATGTATTTGTTATTATGGGAGTTTAATGCAGTAATGTTAAACCAAGTTTATCACATAGTGACAATTTGTTCGTTAGCAAGCTATAAATATGGTAATAAAATGAGTGATGAGAATGAGGATGTTTTGCAAACATTTAATTTATGGTATTATAACCTTTGCAGGACGATACGGCATTTGTTAAACTGTCATTTTAAAGCATTAAATTATTACAGCAAGGAGCTCAAGAGCAGCTAAGATGGTGACAGAAGCCTTTTCTTTGCTCTTTCATCCTTTTGGGTGTCAAAGAAAAAAAGAAGTAATTTCAGGACTTATATTATATTGTATATGCTTCATATAAGCAGTGGGTGAAATAAGTATTTGGACATTTCTAGTGTGTAACTCCACTTCAAATTTCCACACTTCAAATTTTGTCATTGTACGTGACTAAATATGTACAAAGGTCCCTGGAGGACTAGTGGTTAGGCCACAGCACACACACTGCTGCAGCCTTGGTTCGAGTCCCTGCCAGGGAACCAACTCCAGCCACTGGGGTTGTGTGGAACAGTGCGCTGTCAGTGCTGGTCCCAAACCCAGATAAAATTCTGGCGTAAAGACCAATGATCAGCTGCGGCGACCCCTAACGGAAGCAGCCGAAAGAGGAACAACAACTTCACTAAATATGTACAAAAAAGGATGTATTCATATGCATAGACAAAGATATGTTAATAAAGGAAACTTATAGGGCACAAAGTATTCAGACACCACAAATTAACACCATCAGTCTTTAGCACAGCTCTTGCTGCTTTGAGATGAGACGTCTATGGTGAGAAGTAATTCGCTTTTTGCAGAATTGTGGTTTCATTTTGCGCCATTCCTCTCAGCAAATCATCTTCAATTCCCCAAAGTTACAATGGTCTCTCTAATGAACTTGCTATTTCAAACTCCTCCACAAATTTTCATTGGGATTCAAATCAGGAGATTGGCTAGGCCATGCACGCATCTTCACCTTCTTTTTAGCAGAGAAGAAATAATGGGATTGACAGTCCAACCAGTTTAGCAGGAATTGCAGCAAAAAAAAAAAAAAAACAGTGTTTCAGTGCATGAGATTATGATGAAAATGCTCTACAGTGGAGAGAACCTGTTCAAAGTAACACATTAACACCAGTACATCATCACTAGCAGCACATTTACCATCAGTGAGCAGCATGTCATTGTAATAAAAGTAAGGGGAATTTCCTCAGCCAGTCTGAAGGAAAATAGAGGAATTACAGGCTAAACAACACACTGTGTACTCAATTTGCCAGTAAATCTTCATGTCCATCTTCATTTCCCTTCATACTTATGTGTTTTCAGGGCAGCCTTTCCTGGAAGCATAGTATTTCTCGAACAAGAAATGCTTAACTACTTCCTTGTCTTTCTAAGATAAAAATAAAAAAACACCTCTAAGAAGTCAGGAAAACAAGAATGACACACATTCTGTAGTTAACTTACTTCTTGAGTGACAGTCCAACCTGTTCAGCAGAAATTAAAGTGAAAGTATTTCCAAAGACATTCATGACATTCATGTTAACTACTGCAGTAGCTTCAGGCAGTGACCTGCTGAAACTGAAATATGTCAGAGTTACTGGTAACACACAAAAGGGTTCAGGCATCGCTAAGCTGCTACTGACGTGCCCATGAGCAAGGCTTTTTCCCCTCTCTGCTCCAAGGGCTACATATCATGACTGACTCTGTGCTCTGACCCCAACTTCCTAACAAGCTGGGATATGAGAAGAAAAGAATTTCACTATACAGGAATGTACAGTATACAGATGTAAATATCAGGAAATGAAAGCTGAAATTCTAATCTATCATTTCACTTTCATTTATTATGATCTAAAACCCTAACAAAAGAATTGACCTTGCCATTCCAATACTTTTGGAGGGGAATATATTTGTAGTGATGGCAAGTCATGCCTTTTTTATGTTATTCCAAATTACATATTCCTCTGTAAAGAAGGTGTGTAAGCAATATTATTTATTGATTGGCTGTTTAGAAGGAATTACAGCCTTAAAAGACTCTCCAAAGATGACCTGCTGAAATTAAACGTATCAGAGTTACTGTTACTGTGATATTGTTTAGCTTTTAAGGGGGAGAGATGTAGTAGATTGAGTAGAAGGTGTTTTGTTCTAGCAGTTCAGGTTATGGTGGTACTTTTTATCTGTTTAGAGTTACATTTAATGTTGTGAAATGTCCGTGATACAAGTTAGTCCCTGTTGTCACTTATGTTATAGCAGCTATAAACAATCGTTCCCTCACCAGCCTCTCTTGTTTCTGTCCATTCAAGTTAATGCAGCTTGTGATGTTACCGAGAGACTCCTCTGTCCTGAAGATGTCAGAAAACTTAACGTTACAGCTTTACCTCTGACTGTTACAAACGCTGACACTGGAGACTCATTCCATAAATGTTAAACATTTTGTTACTGAAAACTTTACCATATCAACGACTACACACATTTTTAATCCATTTATGTGCAGCATCCATAATGCACATTATGCATTAATGAAATTAATATTTGAAATGTTACTTAGAGTCTCATTAAAAGAGACATTTAATTGAACTGTAATTGAGTGTACATTCTATTTTAGGCTTTTTCACTATCCTGACACAAAGCACTAATGTAGGAGTTCGGCAAAAAAATAAAATAAAATAAAAAATTAATTTCAAAATCAACAAATTTCTCCATCAATCTACCTCCACTTGTTCCTCAGCAACATCGAGTGACTCCGACTCAGTGGAGCAACAGGAAATGAACAGGAAATGAAAATATGGATTTACAGATGTGATGGTAAATAAGCAGCAGAAATCAAAGCAGTGCAAAAAGAGTACCCAGGGAATGCACTTTTTCTGTGCTTGCACTGAAAATGATGGTCCCTTTTGTATTTGTCATTAATGTTACTGAAATATACAATAAAATATACAAATGCTGCAATAATTCCTTGGTTATAAATTTAGAATAAAAATAAACTATTATTCATAATGTCCATTTTAGGTCTTTTGCTTAAAAAGTGCAGGAATCCCTGGCCTAACCATTCTTAAATTAAATCTCTGATCATCGCCCCTAGTGGCCAGGAGGCCCAGTGGGTAATCCATCGCTGACTGTAGGAAAATGTAATGCTTTGTTTTCTTTACTAATTTGCAATAAAAATCACATTTTTAACTAAAAGAAAAAAAATTATAATACATATGCATAAATATGAATCAGTATTATTCTAAAATGAACAAAAATAAAATCAAAACAGTTGAAACGTAAATTTATTGAGAGCCTGAGAAAGCAGGTGGGTTTAAATGACATTTGAATAAACTCACATTCCCCTTTTACAGACGATTAAATACACCACTGAAAACTGCTCCTGCAGTGTCATCTAGTGGCTGTCTTTCATTCTTTCATTCTGTTCATTTCTTTCTCAGTTTATTTAACTTCCTGTAAATAGCTTGTAAACTGCTAGACAGGTATGTTCATTTTCTATAAATGCCACCGTAGGATAATGAAAGGTTTTGGACTAGATTATAGAATTCCTAAAGTACTTCTTGGGAAGTCTCCATGCTTCCCTCACTCTTTTTTAAGGTTTTCCTCTTTGAGAGCACATTTCTGATGAATTGATCTGGGGCCCGTTCTTCATATGTGGGTTACTCAATTATCTGGATTTCACTGTTGATGATTTGACATTGTTTGGTTCTTCGAAGCTCATCCCAGACTTTCTGTCATAGCAACAGGTCCAAACAGGAAACAGGACTAGATTGCGGCTTTATAAATGGAAGTGATTCGGGAAGTCTGTCTCAGCCATGTCCTCTCCATTTTTACAAGAGCAACATGCTGCAGAAGGTCCACGAATAATACAGAGATCTTTCAGAATTCAAAGCACAATGCAGGATAGACTGAATCCTTTAGTGCAGTGAGATAGTTTACTTTTAGAGAGATACAGGTTTTGTTGTGAGGGAATAATTTACCTAATCAATTTGTTGGAGCCTTATATTAAAAGTTCAACTCATCAAAGCCAGGCTGTAACATCAACATTCTTTGTGAGTGGCATTTTCTTTAACACTATTGGAGATGCAGAGAACTCAAGCAATTTTGGGGGGCTTTGTGGTAATTCAGAGTCACATAAGACCCCAGGTTATAAAACAATAAGCATATCTTATGTGTCCCCAGGCTGCCCATGTGATTGGTGCCACAGACTGCACACATATTCCAATCAAGGCCCAACAGGCCCCAATGAAAGTGATTTTGTGAACAGAAAGAGGGTTCCCAGTATAAACATGCACATAGGCTACTATTAAGATTATCTTAACACTGTTGGGCTTTCACATTATAAATAGTATATTAATAAAAAAGTATTGAATCAAAAAGTAAAATGCAGTTGACTCACATTCACTGAATAAAATGTCTTAGATGGTGTCTGAGTCAATATGCTTTATAACAAACATAGAGGCAAAATGGCCTGGATCTGTGCACGACTCAAGAATCTTCAGAGAGTCAAACGTTACATTATTTGAATGTAGTAAGAAGTGTCAAACTCACAATGTTAAATACACTTATGCTGAGCCTAATGGAACTTCATCGTTCCATTACACGGGTGATTATGATGGGATCCTGCTTGAAGACAGGGGCTATGCCTGCAGCCAGTACTTCATGACTCCATTCCCTGAGCCAAACATTGGTCCACAAATCAATTACAATGCAGCTCTAGCCAGGACAAGGGCACACACTGAAATGACCTTTGGACAACTGAAGGGAAGATTTCAGTGTCTGAAAAGTCTGAGGGTTGTATGTGACAGGGCCTGCAACATCAACGAAACGAAGTTAAGTGAAGTGAAGTGTGGCCGTGTATGGTGAGTCATACTCGGAATTTGTGCTCTGCATTTAACCCATCTAAGTGCACACACAGTACTGAACACACACACACCGTGAACACACCCGGAGCAGTGGGCAGCCTTTTTTGCTGTGGTGACCGGGGAGCAGTTGGGGGATCGGTGCCTTGCTCAAGGGTTTCATCTCAGTCGTGGTATTGAGGGTGGAAGAGTGCAAAACCACAACTTTCAGGTTCACCTTTGAGTTACAAGTCCGACTCTCTAACCATTAGTCCACGACTGCCCCCATAGCATTACTGTAGCATTACTGTAGCATGTTCTGTCCTACACAAC
>JAKKZN010000019.1:16179782-16195186 GCA_033441825.1 Pangasius elongatus | reverse complement strand
TTTTAAAAAACTTGCGCTTTGGAACCCCTTTTCAAAAATATGTGTTTTCAGTCCCCAAAATGTCGTTGTCGTGTAAACGAACAGGCAAAACACATTTTGTTTCCCATTTTTGGCTGAAAACGTTGTCGTGTAAACGGCACCTAAGTAAATTTTTGGGGAATGATAATTTGCTAACAGTTATTTTGAAATATTCTTTAAGAGTGTCAGTCATTTTGCCATATGGTCTTTAGAGAGAAAATAGTATTCTTAAAAAAAGAATAATTGTTGTTAGAGAAAAAACATGCTTACTTTTGTCAGGAATGTAAATTGTTTTTTGACACTTAACACTGTTTAACTCGATAGTATACAGTTATAGAAAGGAAATTTATTTATAATCGCACTATCCGGTGTCACCCAGATGAGGATGGGTTCCCTTTCGAGTCTGGTTCTTCTCTAGGCTTCTTCCTTATGACATCTCGGGATGTTTTTCCTCGCCAGTGTTGCCTCTGGCTTGCTCGTTAGGGATAAATCTAAATCTGTATCCATATTTCTGTAAAGCTGCTTTGGGATAATGTCCATTGTTAAAAGCGCTATACAAATAAAATTGAATAGAATAATTTTTCTCAATTCTCCTGAAGGGTGCCAATAATTCTGAAGTTGACTGTAATATTCATGTGTAAAGATGGCAGTGTTTTTTTGGTGTGGATGCAGCAATACCGTTTTTTTTTTCCCGGCCGAGTGCATGTACGTGTTTTTTCCTGTACTTGCGTTGTTGGAAGATGCTGTAGTCTTCACAGAGCACAGGTCGCAGTCTGCTTTGTGTTGATCATTAATCATCAAATACGTCCAGACTGCCTGATGTTGGATGTTGGTATGGAAGTTGGAGCATCAGACCCATACCCGATACAAGTATAGATACCGATACACCCGTAGTTTCTGGTAGCACTGAAAACTCAGTTCATTAAACACATAGAGTCCCTCACTTCCTTTTAACCTGTGACAGTTTCCTGTTTCCCATCCTGCCCAAATGCAGCTTTCTTATGCATTAATCTGTCTTGCTTTTCTGTTGATGATTTTCACTTTGATTAGATCATCAAAAGCATTAAAAGTTCTCAAATATATGACTCATAATAAATGTTTTATGTTCTTTCCCAGGGTAGACATGTTCTCCAAAGGGACCAAGCGCAAGTTTCCCAGCGATGATGATGAGATGTCGGACGAGAACCTGGCCGGTGCCAAGGTGTCCTCCTCGTATAGTCTGCAGCGCCAGTCTCTACTGGACATGTCGCTCATCAAGCTGCAGCTCTGCCACATGTTAGTGGAGCCCAACCTGTGCCGCTCTGTGCTCATCGCCAACACGGTGCGGCAGATCCAGGAGGAGATGACCCACGACGGCAGCTGGGTGGTCACCGAGGCCTTCTGCAGTGGGACCCAGGGCCCGCCCGAGCGCCTGGTGGCCACCGAGGTACTCTGCCGGTCACGTGAGCAGGAAGCCGAGCCTAAGCTCTTCTCGGTTATCAGCTACGAAGGAATCAGCCGCGAGGAGGAGGTGGTGGCGGACGAGACGCTGTGTTCAGTCTCGGTGCACGACTCTGCCTCTGACATTTGTCTCTCAGCGACCTCGAGTCGTTGCTGGGACGCGACCAAGGACTCCCGTGAAACCTCCAGGCTTGGTCCAGGAGACGACGATGATGAAGACGAGGATGAAGATGACGAACAGGAAAGTTCCTCCAGGGACGATCCAAAGGCAATGGGGCAAGTTTTTGGGACATTTGAGATTAAGAACAGTGCCTCGGGTCCGGACTCGGCTCTCGAGGAATTGTTCTCAGACGTGGATGCGTCGTATTATGACCTCGACACCGTGCTCACCGGCATTCAGAGCACGGCGCCTAAGATGGGTCCATACGACCTGCTGGACAGTTTGAGTCCCTCTCACACGCCGACGTCTATAAACTCACCGTCAAACTGCCGCTCGGACCTGAACGAACTGGACCACATCATGGAGATCATTGTCGGCTCTTAGACAAGAGTCGGCTCTGAGACTAGTACGCTTTTTCCTCTTAATGTTTTTCTACCTGTTGTGGAAGTTCAGTCTGCAGTCCTTTCAGGGAAAGGAGTGTGTGTCTTCTAAAGAATGGCCTTGATTTTATGAGCTGACCAGTTATCTTATTTGCGCACCCTATGTATGTTCCTTTTTCCCCACATTTGTGTTTTTTTATTTATTTCTTTCTTGCGTCCATTAACACTACATACAGGATGGAGAGCAGAACCAGATGTATACACAAATGGAAAAAAAAAAGATATTTTCATAAAGATGAAATTGCCTAACTGTAAAATTATAAATATATATTTTTACAATAGATACTGCTTGTTAACTGTTACAGTGCACTCGTTATCGGTTTCCAACATTATGGTTTTAAACAGATTTCCACATCAGTTATCGATGTCATGTTGTGGCTTTTTTTTTTTTTTCCTTATTCCTTTCAGGATTCGGAAATGGCAGTAAGAATACGGCGATGCATGACCTCTTTTTACTGTAGCACACTTTTAGGTGCATTTTGGCACCCAACGTATTTCTCCCATCAGTATCTGGGCAAATCGTCAGCCTGTGTTTTAATATTAGAAGTCATAGTGTTCTTATATTTGTTTTATCGACAAATGAAGAATAATGGGGCCGCCCCATTCTATATAGTGACTTTTAATTTATTTTTATTTATTTGTTGCAAACTTTACATGTTGAGTGTTGGCTTTGGTCAAACTCAGGGCAGAAGAGACTTCATGGGCCTGATTCGCCCCAAATCCCTCAACCAGTAGGTCATCTTAATTTAAAACTTTTTTTTTTTTAAATTTGCTGGTTTAAAGCCTTTGGTATGTGCAGAAGGCAGTTGTGATGTATTATGTCCACTGCTTTGATGCACATTTACAGATCTAAAGATAACGTATTTCAGTCATAGCTTTATTTTCGGCTGCCTTTCATTATAAAGTCTCTGATCAGGTAAAGAAATCCTGAACCTGATGTCGTGTTTTGCAGCCTGCTGTCTAAACGCAGCCTCCTGATGAGCTATACACTTTCTCTGATCCTATGCATTAAGTGTCGCAATACACTTCCTATGCACAAAGTGTTCGAGCACATTTTAAAGTACAGTATTGACTTTAACTTTGTATTTTTCTCCGTCAGAAAGAGGACAGGGTTTAACGATTGTCTTCCTGTTACAGAAACTTCAATTCAGTCATCAATTCTGAAACCATTTCTTATAGTAAAAAAAAAAAAAAAAAACGATTACAGTACATTAATTCGAGCGGATGTAATTCCTCTCTGCTTTATGTCAGTTTCATTTTTAAGTATGATATAAATCTAGAGTAGAGCATAAAAACATTTTATATGTGCATTGTAGCATTTTTATAACATTTTTAATAAAAAAGCACAAATTAAAACTGTTTTCCTGTGTGGTTTGTTGAACATGTATATTATTCAAGATATTTATTTTATTACTACATTATTTTATTTATTTATAAAAGGCGTGTTTTTATCCATTTACAGTGACATTTAACATCGATAACAGCAAGTTAGTTCCTGTTCTCACTTACGTTATAGCAGCTATAAACAGTCGTTCCCTCACCAGCTTCTCTTTCTTCTCTCTCGTGAAGTTAATAAGACAAAATCGCAGCTTGTTATGTTACTGAGAAACCGCAAAGAAGCGTAAACTCCTCTGTCCTGAATTTACAGCTTTACCTCTGAATGTTACAAAGTGCTGACACTGGAGACTCCTTCCTTAAATGTTACATAAACATCTCCTTACAGGAAACTTCACATCAACTATTACACTCGTTCTTCATTCATCTCCATGGAGCGTCTGCCGTTCAACATCTCCCTGCGAAAGAGTTGTTACGATAGAAACAATAACGTATTAATGTAAACCTATGATTATTACAGTCAGCTCGGCCGTTGTAGAAAACTAATGACCACCTTCTGACCAATGAGAATATGACAATCAGCAGCTCTGGGTTATAGTCAGAATGCGATGAAATCTGTCGAGGCGATTGCCACTTTTCAGACCACAAAGCCTTTATGTTTGATCAAAACATTTAAAGTCCAAATATGTATTTCCTTTTACGCTGTAGCTAGTACAGGAACGACCTAGCTGATAAACGGCATGATACAGTCGCAGAGTCCTGAGAACTCTGTTGCTATGCAACTGAAAGACATAGCTGCCGAGCAGAAACTATCTATTTTTTGTTGTTAATAGTAACGATGTAATCGGAAACGAGACAGATATATCGGGAATGTTAACATTTTACTCGGTTGTGGTGGGAGTTTAATGATAAAAGACTTACTACAGATAAAATTTTACTTTATTCGTGATTAGCATTGACTGCTAACTTCTAGGAGTTCTGTTCTATTGGGAACTTTGAGTCAGAAACTTATGAACTCTGAGCTATTTAATTTTTTTTAACTTTTAAAGGTGCATTAAGGAAGATTCAGTCTTTAACCTTTAAGTAGGAAATCTGACATGTGATGATTTTTTTATGAATTTTCTTTTTTTTAATTTAGTTATTTTTTTTACTACTTGAGACCATCTAACTCCCCCATTCCCATGTTTATGTAGATCTGCCCTCAGGGTGTCTATAAAATGATTGACAGGAGGTGCATCCAATCACAAACAAGCATTCCGGACCGGAAATAAGTTTTCCAAAAAAGGCTTTTTTCAGCCACTTGTGCTGAGGCCACAGATTAAAACTTTATACTTTATATATATATATATATAGATAGATAGATAGATAGATAGATAGATATACATACACATCCTCCATGTTATTCATATAAGTAAATAAATTTAGTTTAAAAAAAACGACTATTGCACCCTTTAAAGTCGTGAATACTACAATGACGCAGTGAGTGACGTCAGAGCTCTTACGCCACCGTTTAAATCTCCAGCCCGGGATACGAGGGGAAAAAAAAAGAAAGAAAATAAAAAGTATAGCTGTTTTACTGATTATAGATAAAACAGTTGATCTATAAATATGTATTATTATATTTTATATATATCTAATACTCCATATAAAGTTTCTTTATGTTTCGTTTACATGTTTTAAACCGCAGTGAACAGTCACGTGCTCGAGCCTGTGTGTGTGTGTGTGTGTGTGTGTGTGTGTGTGTGTGTGTGTGTAGGGAGGGGGGGGGGGTCTGATGCTTAGCAACCAATCAGAAAAGAGTGGTGAGCTGAGCAACCAATTATACGCCGTTACTAGGCGGGCTCGAGATACAATTCAGCCAATCAGCGCTCTTCGGAGATTTCATTGGGCCAATCAACGCTCTTCCACCTGACTACCGTCAATCAGCTGGACTTTTTTTTTCTTCCCCTGGAGCTTCTCTCTCTCTCTCTCTCTCACACACACTCACACTCGGAACAAGTTCGCTGTTCGGTGCTGTTCCGGTTCTGACCGGCTCCAGGAAGAATGTTTGAACTGTTATTAGCTATAACTCACAAGTTATAGGAATTCTGGTTAACTCTAAGGATGTAGCGAGTTAGCGAAACCCTCCTGCTGATCAGTTTTACTTTTACAGCTAGCGTATAATGCTAACTAGCTGAGTTTAATTCATTGGAAGTTTTTATATCGCGAGTAAACCTGGTTTAAGGAACCATTATGGTATGGGACAAAGCGAGATTTTATCACTGAATGCGTCCATGAAAGGTGAAGCCACTTCTGTGTGTCGACTGGATGTGGATTCTGTGCTGAAGAAGGAAGTTGAACCCGGCCAAGGAGATGCCCTTTCCTCAGCGAGGTACAAATATCCATAAATACACGCGTCAAAAACACACAAACCGACTCCCACCCGAACACGGGTCCTGTCAGGCATCACACCGGACCTGCGTAAAGATATTTAATTTAATATATCGTTATTCTGTTTAGAGGATATTACAGAGTTAGCTTGCTGGCTAGCTCTAAATACAGCTCGCGCGCTAGCCGTTAATAACGTTCAGTGCGCGTGAGCCTGTGCACTTTATCAGTTTTCACGCTAAACTTTAACATTTCTGTGCTTTTAGTCGCTCTGAATCCACAAAATTACACAAATCTGTATAATATCTTATTATTTAAAAAAAACAAACAAACCCGTGTTTCAAGCTCCATGTGAGAGTCCACACTAATGCGTCAGTGTGTTACGTAACATGGCGGAGCTTCAAAATTTAAAAAATAAATAAGTAAATAAAGTTAACTTATAGAATCTGCTAACTTTCTTTTTTGCAGTTGATAAAGCTGAAATTTTGTCTGCTAGCTCTTTTTTTTTCTTCTTCACTTAGTACTGGATCGATATGTCGAGAAAAAAATCATATCGCGATATTTGACGAGATTTGAGATGTTCACGATATCTGATAGATTTGAGAGCGCTGTTGAATTCTGGCTTCTGATTGGTCAGAAGGTGTTGATTGATTTTCCTAGACAAACTCTAACGCTTTATCGTTTCTATAGTAACAGCTAACTGTTAACTTCACAGTGAAGAGATTAAACCATGTAGAAATGTGGTGGATTTTTTTTTTTAATGTAAAGAGATGTTTGTGTAGCATTTATGGAAGGAGTCTCCAGTGTCAGAGCTTCAGAACCATAAAGGAAGCTGTAGGATTTAGTTTTTTTACGGCGTGTTCGGGACAGAGTGCGTTTTCTCGGGAACACGACAAGCTACGTTGATTTATTTTTGTCTTAACGAGATGACGAGAGGCTGGTGAGGGAACGGCTGTTACTGCGTTATAGCTGCTGTAGCGTAAGCGCGAACACGAACTGACACGTTTTACCGACGCTCCACGGCGTTAACGCATCCATGACGGGATTAAAAACTATGATGCGGTGGTGCTTTATCAATAAAAATGGCTGTGCTCGGTGTTGTTGAAGTGTCACCGATGGTGTTGATCGCAATATCGATGCGATATTTGGTCGTTTACAGAAAACCACTGTGATATAAATAAGAGCTAAAACGGAGATATTTGAGATCTGATATAAATAAGAGACGCTAAAGACTCTGATGCGTTTCTCTTGATTGTTAAAATATTTAACTCCTGCTGTTAAACTTGTGCATCATAGTGAAAGGTGACTAACTTCCTGTCTCACTGCTCTGACTCACTGCTGGCTCTCAGAGTCGATCACCTCTGCCCATATTAGGACTTCCTGCTTGTCAGCATCTGCCTTCCTCATTGGTTCCTTCCCTTCCCTCTCTCCCTCTCTCCCTCCCTCCATCGTGCCCGCTCTTCCCTCTCCTCAACTTCTCCTGCTGTCACGCAAGCTTTTCCCGAGTCGTGTGTTTCTTCCTCTTTTCTCACACGATAGTTTTGTTTGTTTTCTTTTGGTACTGCAGCGAGATCTCGTGCCAGTTCCTTCCATTGTGTCATTCGGCTCTTCGTTCGCCGACTCGACATAAAGACGCGTCGATGATATCTATCCAGATCTGCCTTTAACGCGGTTAATAATTCGTTTATGAAACCTTTTCCTGATTCATTGTTTGAATCTTCGGATACACGTTTGAGCGTGGTCCTGTAAATATTTCCCATTTTAAACGTCTTAAAAGTAATCGTGTGCCCGGATCTTGGCGTGACAGACGCACCAGAAGATGATGATTTTAAATCGGACAGAAACGTTTTCCACACAGCAGGTGACCATCTTTAGTTTACGCTCTTCAGCGGGCGAGCGACTCAAAGCTGAAACGTCCGAGGTTTAGACGAGAACAGCGCCGATGTCAGTTAACGAATGTAGACGTCACGTGAGCAGAAAATAAATATCTGATGTGGCTGATCTGATCTGAAGTAAGCGTTAGTGATGTGACGTAGCTAGCATGTGAGCGTCTGATCTTATCTCTAAGTTCCACAAGGTTTCTCAGGTGAAGTTCTGACTCATTCCCCCCACTCCCACCCCCAACACACACACACACACACACACACACACACACACGAACAGATGTGTGTTCCCACCAGAGCGCTTTGGGGTTCAGATTGATGGTGATATGATGAAGTAAGGAAATGTTTAACATTTATGGAAGGAGTCTCCAGCGTCAGCGCTTTGTAACACTAAGAAACTTTCTGACATCTTTTTTTTTTTTTTTTTTTTTTGTCTTGACTTTTTTAAGAGAGTCTGTTCAGGATACGACTGTTTATAACTGCTGTAGCATAAGTGAAAACCTGTTTCACGAACGTTAAATGTAACTATAAACAGATAAAAACGTGCAATTTATAATGCCAGGTTGCTGCTGAGTAAGAGGAATAGCACACTTCAGGACGCGCTGTTATAGGAAAATAATCACCACCACTAACTCTGCTGACTTCATCACACTGATTATTTTACTGTAGCGTCACCGCACGCGCATGGCGTCTGTTCGTCCAGTAGCCAGCGTGTAGGAATGTTTCTCAGAGAAGAAGTGACAAGGCCATGTGTCCATCTGTTTGCTAGGCTGATAAACAGGAAGTAGAAGCAGGTGGAAGCATACAGAGATGTTCTTCAAACGAAACTGGCTTCATTCTCTTACAAAACGTTTTTTAAAATCGCATGGCGTGTCACGCGAGCTGTTTCCCGAGCAGTTTTGTTAGCGTCCAGCTCAGAGCATTGCGAGTGTGTGTCGTGTTTGTGGAAAGTCGCAGTTTTGGGAAATGATTTTTGTGGAACGTGACTCTGAGGAGTCGTGAGCTGAATCAGTGCAGCTTCTTCTCACGCCGTGATGCCTCCGTCGGCGCACGCTGTGTTCCCCATGTTGGGTGAGCGAGACGAGACGAGCCGAGCCGAGAGACGAGTCTGCACGCCACTCAATCCCCATCCTCTCGTCTGTTGCCGTTGCCATGGCGAACAGACCGGAGAGACCGATCTAATGGTGGAGTCTCGATTTAAATCACGGCCTGAGCTGCATCCACACGCGCGCTTCGGGGTTTCAGGTTTATTGCCACTCTAAAATAATGAAGTGGAGGTTCGGAGTGGTTCTGTTCGTTAAGCAGATGACGAACTTTCTGCTTAATTAAATTCACTTTCAGGGCTTTTTATATAAATCTGTCATTTAAATACATTCATCTAAACCTCAGGCTTTAACAGAGTGCAAAAGGCTTCAAATTACCTTCACACTTCTGGAGGTTTCAGAGAACTTATCAATGACTTAAAAAGGTCATGTATCATTTAATTTAAAGAGATATTTATATATATATATAATATGAAAATAACGCACTCGTCATTTACAGCACCTTTTTTTTTTTTTCTTTTTTTTCTCCAATGAAGTGATGCAAGGTTCGTGTCACTGAAAAACAAAATGTATATTAAAAAAAAAAACGCATATGCAAATATCATGAAAATTAAAGTTTTGATATTCCAGACATCAACGCTTCCTCTTCTCGGCCTCTCTGAGAGAGAGACTTGTGTTTGCATACAGCGTTCTTTCTAGGTTTATTACGATTAAAAGTATTGGCACCACATGACCCTGCTTGATTTTCTTGCCATGTTTTGTAGTTCACTATGCAAAGGTGCCAATATTTATGGATTATCTGTAGCATTTATGATTTTTGACCCAGTGCTACAGTGAATTGGAAGATTTTATTAGACTAAATGTAATTAAAATGGGCAGAAATGCGATTCACTGAAGGGGAAAGGATCCCAAAGCTGAGAAAGTCTTTGACGAGTCTGGCTTTGTGGGCCAATAGAAAGCGAGTAGGCGGGGCTCTTCGGTTACCGCTGATTGTTATCTGGAAAAGAAATTTGCCATTTTATACCAACATACACTAAAGGGTTTTCTTCTTTTTTCTTTTTTTTCCCCCCCTTCTTCTTTTTCCTTGTTAGAAATGTTGACCCACCTCTGCACTATCGATTCACTCTGTAACAGGAAACATGGCACAAAACCGTCCTTTTCTTTTGCTACTGGATTATTTGAGTAGCTGAAATGTTTTTTTTTTCGCCGGTGAGAGCACAAAGGCGAGGCTCCTCGGGGCTTGTGTGGTGTCTGCAGTGAAGCACAGAGCGGTGCAGTCTGCGGTCGGAGCCGTGGGGGATGGATGTCTTCCTGTGTGCAGCAGCGTGATAGATGGAGGAGGCTGAGCCGCCCACACTCCAGCCAGCGAGCACAGACAGCCTCGACCATTTCCACCCCCCGTGTACACGCGCTGGTCACGGCGTAGCTACGGCAAAGCTGTATTATTTATATATATATATATATATATACCTCTCTGTCAGAGAACGCTCTCGTGTAGATAATCAGTACTGCGCTCCTCATCGTTACGCCTCAACACCTCCATCCAGCACGGTGGTGTTTAATCTGCCATAAGCAGAGGAGCAGCTGAGACTACAGTTTATACTCCATTAAAGATATTCCTTAAAATTTACTTTTAATTATTAGAAAATTACCTGCCATTGTGATACTAAATAAGTGAATTGATACTAAATAAATGAATTGGAGTTACTGTTATGTTTTCCTATAACAGCACATTCCCGAGCGTTTTATTCCTCTTATACCACAGCAACCTGACAAATACTACATTTCTTATTCATGAAAGAACGGCACGTCATACTTCTCAATCCATTTAATGTTGTGCAGTGTTGCTGTCACTTACGTTATAGCAGCTATAAACAGTCGTTCCCTCACCAGCTTCTCTCTTTCACTGTCATGAAGTTAATAAGACTCTGTCCTGAAGATGTGGGAAAACTTACAGCTTTACCTCTGACCGTTACAAAGCGCTGGCACTGGAGACTCCTTCCATAAACATATCCTTAGAAAAGGAAAACGTCACCATATCAACAGTTTACTATCATCAGCGGCGCTCCTCCCGTACAAGTCCCTGTGAACGAGCTGTTGCTATAGAAACAGTAGCGTATTAATACAAGCGCGTCAATACAAACCTGCTCTGCTGTCAGAGCTGCTGTTACGGAAAACTAATCAACACCTGTTGACGTTTTGTCTGTGATAATCACACGCACATTCCATACGCTGGTAATAAAGACTGAAATGTGTCTGAAATACAGGCTGAGTTTACAGGGTTGTGTGTTTGATCATGTCGCTCATAGCATCGCTCCGTCTCTGCGCAGGTTCGGTGTGGGCCGTGGGGTGAAGCGTAAAGTGAACGAGCGCGAGGAGTCCGCGCCGGATCTCCCGTATCCGCAGCAGAGGCAGCTGGTGCTGGACCTGTGCCTGGACAAACTGCAGAGCTGCCAGCGCCGCGCCGAGCCCAGCCTCCACCGCTCGGTGCTGCTGGCCAACACCCTGCGCCAGATCCAGCAGGAGATGAGGCTGGAGGGTGGAGACGCTCTGTGTCCCGCTTCACCTTCTCCGTTTCCTCCACCCACCCCGCGCCACGTCCCCGAACTCCCGCCTGCACCTGTAGACTCTTCACTTCTTCTTCTGTCTGAACCCGTGTCCACATCATCATCATCATCATCATTATTGTCGTCGTCGTCATCCTTGACGCTTGGTGAGGACTTCGAAGACCGCCTCGAGAGTAAACCTCCTTCCCCGGGCGAGGCGGACGCGAAGACGCCGGATTCTCTCTTCGGCATGTTCGAGATCACGAACTCCACCAGCTACCTGACGGACCTGCCGCTCGACGACATCTTCGAGGACATCGACACGTCCATGTACGACTCGTCGGAAATCTCGGTCCTGGCGTTTTCCGCGCCGAGAGAAGACGGGCTGAAGAACCTGTCGAACCTGCAGCTCTGCCTGGCTGACCTCAGCGACCTCGACCACATTATGGACATCCTGGTGCGCTCGTGATCCTCACGTTCCCCGCCTCAAGCCGTCCTGATACCTACACTGAACCAAATCTTTCAGCTTTTTTTTTTATTTAATGTAATTAAATCTATTTTTATACAAAGAACTGATATTTATAAAAAAAAAAAAAAAAACTCAAAACACACACACACACACACACACACACACACACACACACACTGTAGGATGCACATTGCTCTTCTCCTACTGAAGCAAAGATATGCAGGGAATGAACACGAACATGACAAAGTATTACCACTGAAGCTTATTTATAATGAACTTTGTAAAATAGTAATAATAATAACAATAATAATGAAATGGATCTTTTTGAGGAGAGAGAACTTTTATTTCATTTTTACGAACTGATCCTGAGTATTTCTCAAGCATTATAATACATACGCGTATATTTTATCAGTAATTATGACGGATCACGACATGCACACACTCACACTACCTCTCAAAAAACCAAGAGCAATCCGCTTCTTTCTTTTATTTTCTTTTTTTATTTTAATCCACATCACTCCCAGCCTGCGCTGAAAGATCTGTTTCTTCTTAAACCTCTCCTCACTTTGTTTTCTCTTTATTCTCACCCTACAGGATGAAGAATTACATTTATTGTGTATATATACATATATATATATTTTTCCCCCCGTCATGAACTTTAGTGCCTACAAACGGAGGATGAAGACTAGCGATGGTGGATGTTCACACTGTCGACACACAGACTCATTATTTCTGACTTTTCTAACCTGATTGTGTTTATTATTATTTTTTTTATTTTATTTTTATTTTTTTTTACTCTTCAGTAGAAATCTCAGTCTTCTAAATAAGCCATGTTTGCGGATGTTTGAACACAAGCTGCTCTGAACCCTTAAAATTCTCCAAGATGACACTACAGAAATGATTCTGGATGTCTGACGATACATTTCAGGCTGAATCCAGCCCTCAGATCTTCATCTTAAATCTCTCAGAGACTTTATAAGAAACCTTTCATTATGTTTTATCTTTTCCACGGGACGGTGTGGGACGGTAGCGAAGCCCCGAGAGCGCGCGTTTCATCATCGGCTGTGTGAACAAAACAAAAAAAAAGGGTAGCTGAACTGAATCCGGTTCTCCTCCTTACACAGCACTAACAGAACCCCGAACAGGGCCGTGTGAGGGGGCGGGGCTTAGAAAACTAGCGCAGCTCATCGATTGGTCAGGTGAACCGAACCTAAATTTTCTGCACAATTTTAAAATGATCAAACGTTTTACAGTCGTTTTTATTTATTTACCCTACAGTACTGCTTTCGTCTCGCGGAAATTCGGCGCCACTTAATTTTCTGATCCACGTAAAATCCACCGTTTTTAATCCCAGTCGGCTTTTTCGTTCGTTATAGATGCTCACTACACGGGGCGTGCACCATATGCAGTAGTGCACTATAAATAAATAAATAAATAATACATATTCATATTTTCAGTATAATCTTTTTACAAATCGCTTGTCTAACGTTCTGCGTAGAATCTGTGAAATGTTTCCACACGGCCGACGTTTTCACCGGAAGTGGAAGAGATTTTGGTGCGTTCTTAATCAACATATTTAATGATGTTAACTAAATACATGTTTAATGTTAGCTAAATGATGAAATGATTTGACGATACATATTCCAAGCTTGAAAAATCATGACTAATGTGAGATAGCAGGAAGGGGGCGGGGCACAGAACACGTACGTAGCTGTCAATCATTCCAGGTTCATATATCACTTTGGTTCGTTTTTATTGACGATTTGCTCTTATGGCGCACTTTCGATCGATAACTCGTCACAGCGTACCACGACGCTAAAATGCCGAGCTCCTTCGCAAAAGTCGTGAAGGTCAGCAGGCCTGATATTGGAAACTCGCTGTATTTAAAAAAAAAAAAAAAACTTTTTAAAAAAGCGGAAATCTTTTAGTGAGCTAGTCTCCGCCCCCCTACACCTTCTATAGAAACTCCTCCCACTTTCACGGATTCGGAGTAGCCACACCGTCCTGTGGAAAAGGGCCGTTGGATGTGGAGTGGGTGCGGTGTTTATCCTGAGAGAGCAGGAGGAGGAGCTGAAGCCTGAACGCTGTCACATGGATGGAGGAAGTTGTGGAAAAGGCTGGCTGTGTGTGTGTGTGAGTGTGTATGTGCGCGTGTGTGAACGCTAAACCCAACCAAGGCCCCAGGGCTTGTTTTCCCCCCTCAACCAATCAGTGCGTTTTGGGGGCGGAGCTTCATGTAAACAACACCCTTCTCCTCAGGACTCACATGCTGAACTACAGTACCTTCATGTGCAGTGTTTAGAATCCTGCCTTTCTTTTTCTTTTAAATCTCTCCGCGTTCATTTGGCCGATGATTCAGTTTAGATTGAAAGCTGAATATATTTATTGGAACGCAGGAACAGATACGGGTTATTATTTTATTATTATTATTATTATTATTATTATTATTAACACTGCTCTTTTTAATAAGGCCTTCCCCTCTTCCTTCAACTCAGGCTCACAAACATCCTCCTCCTCGCTGTCATGAGGCAGAAACCTGACCCGACTCGAGTTTACACTCTGGTCCTGAACCGAAGCAGAAAGCAGACATGTAATCAATCACCTGCTTGCAGTCAGAGCTGTGACTCACATCAAACCGTACAAACGTTCTTTTTGTTATTGTTGTTGTTTTTGTTTATTGTGAGTGTTTAAACATTTGTATATATTTCTTTCTGTTGTTTTTTTTTTCTTGGTCTGTTAAAGGATGAGTGATTTAATTTATTACTTTTATTTTATTTAAGAGTGAATATTTCATCGTTGTCATTTTGTAGCACAGACTCTTTCACCTTCCTCTCGAGTAATAATTACATCGTGTGTAAATACTTCATGAAAGAAGAGTAGAAAGAGTAAGAGAAAGAGAAATAAGTATTTGTATGAAGTATGGAATTCTTTAAAGAGTGTATTTTATTCAGATCATCATGGTCCTCGGACCAGGCGGTTAATCTGGCAGCTCCTTTACACTGTTTTCACACTGAACTAATGAATCTGAAGTGAAAAATCATCACGACTATAATGATGCGTAATGTCTGAAGCCTTACTGTTATAACGTCAGTAATGTGGTGTTAGAAATGTACACTTCTGTTCATGATAAGTTCGTTTGATTTAATATCCCAGAGTGGTATTTTATTTCATTCTCGCCGTGACATGAAGAGCAAGCTGCCCGTCGATGTGCCGAACTCCTCAGCGTGTCTCGCACACGAAGCTGTACTGATGTTAAACGAATGTACAGAGCTCGGATTTTAAACTGCCTTCGATCACGATTCGAAAAGAAAAAGAAAAAAAATCTTTCAATTCCTTAAACGATGCTGGTTTATGTTTGAAAGCGGTGAAGCCGTGACTAGCTTTAAGCGTCGTATTTACAGTTTTTAAATGCGACTTTGAGTGAATTATCCTGATACAATTGTAAACTCCTGCCCCAAGTGCAATATACACACACCGCGCCGTGCGAGACGAGTACACCGAACTTTACACGAGTGTGTGTGTGTGTGTGTGTGTGTGTGTGTGTGTTTTTACCTGATGGACTGATGACTGCATCGTGTTTGAGTCGTAGCTCTCTGTCCTGTAAATAACAACGCAGCGTGTGTTCGCCATCAGTCGTGTTCTATGCAATACTGCTGTAGCAGATCAGTGTGTGACAAATAAACCTACATTAACAAAATCTTCT
>JAKKZN010000019.1:16152518-16165596 GCA_033441825.1 Pangasius elongatus | reverse complement strand
CTCCATCACTTCACTTCCTGCGTTGAACTTTATAGCTTCATTTACAACAGTGTCTAAGTTGCAATATTAGAAAGAAGAAAAAAAAAAACACCAATTCAGAAATATTAACTTTGTTCTTAACTGAGAGGGGTTTATTTTTCTTTCTGCCACTGCAATTGAAATTTAGACTTGAGAACCCAAAATCCAAAGCTGAAGCATCATAAAATATCCTTGCTGTTTAACACAATAACTACAAACTACAGTGATTTGATATGATTAACATGCGATTTTTTTATTGCATAACTATAAATTTTAAATAATGTGAGGTGTTTCTGTAAACCGGGGTCACGGTGGCTGAGTGGGTAGCGCTGTTGCCTCGCATCTCCGGGGCTGGGAGCTTGAAGACTGCCTCCACCCTGTAGGCATGTTCTCCCTGTGCTGCGGGGGTTTCCTCTGGGTGCACCGGTTTCCTCCCCCAAAGACCTGCGTTGTAGGCTGATTGGCATTTCCAAGTTGTCCGTAGTGTGTGAATGGGTGCGTGTGTGCCCTGTTATATATAGGCACCTCATCCGGGGTGACCCCTGCCTTGTGGCCCGGGTCCCTTGGGATAGACTCCAGGTGGCCCAGTGACCTTGTGTAGGATAAGCAATATGGATGGATGGATGGATGGATGGAAACCTCACAGCTCCAGCCTTGATAAATTAAGATTAAGGTTAAAGTAGCTTTATTTTGCTCCTTTCATTCATCGCTCTTGTTTGATGGAATCCTTACATGAGATTCCTATGAGATTAGTTTGGTTCAAACTAATTTACTTTTAAGAATACGAGGTGTGTGTGTCTCTGTCTCTGTGTGTGTGTGTCTCTGTCTCTGTGTGTGTGTGTCTCTGTCTCTGTGTGTGTGTGTCTCTGTCTCTGTGTGTGTGTCTCTGTGTGTGTGTCTCTGTCTCTGTGTGTGTGTCTCTGTGTCTCTGTCTCTGTGTCTCTGTCTCTGTGTGTGTGTCTCTGTGTCTCTGTCTCTGTGTGTGTGTCTCTGTCTCTGTCTGTCTGTGTGTGTGTGTGTGTGTCTCTGTCTCTGTCTGTCAGTCATTTAATATATAACAGTAAGTACTTTTTTTTTTTTTTTGAATGAAATACAACACAATAAAATATTTATCGATATCTATAAACAGAATCAGCTGCAGTAGAATAAGGCTTTATACGTCATGGAATACAGTAGAACTTTACTGTTCACTACAATAGAGCTTTACTGTTCACTACAATAGAGCTTTACTGTTCACTACAATAGAGCTTTACTGTTGTTCCCATTTCACATTCATCTCCTTTATTCTGTCCTTTAGAACAGTGTAGAATAGAGTAGAGCTTTATTGCTTATAGGAACCTAATAGAATCCATTACAGAGCTTTGTTATTGTTCATTAAAACATGAGAGAATATGACAGAATGCAGTTATTGGTTAATAAATTAGAATAGATCAGAACTTTGTTATTGTTCAACAGGGCAGAATAGAGCTGTTATTATTGATTAATGGAATCGAATATTTTATTAGAAATATTTCTATGGATTGTGTTTCCATATTTAATGAGTTAAATATCTTTAAGTTCTGGTGGAAGATATTGTATATTACACTGAGTGAATCATTTAGTCTCTTTATTCATTTTATAACAGATAAAAGATCACGTCGTATCTATTTGTTTATCTACTTTGTTTATCCTTTTTTTAGCCATATTTAATAATCATATTTCAAACCTATTATTATAGTTAAACCTATTTACAGGATTGACTTCATTTATTTATACAAACTCTTGAATTTTTTATTTTTTTTATCAGCAGCTGAAAGTGAACAATGAACAGAAATAGACCGATTTCTTAATAATTATTTTTTTAATAAAGTAATTGGGGATAAGTCGTGTGCTGATTAAGGTGCAGTGTTTCACTCCATGAGGTGTAGAAGAGATTACTTCACACCTGTGTAGCGCACTGACATGCGAGATTCAGCCAGCGCAGTGAGAGAAATATGACTCAGAAGAATGCGCGTGTCTATAATTTCTCTTTTGATTATGAGGGGTTGGTAGATGGGCGAGGAAGAGACACGCTGAAAACAAAAATTACAGCCGTCGCGTTCGTGGGTCATGCAAATTGAAATTGAGAAATGCATTCAAGCAATTAGTGAGTAGGAGACGCTGACTTCAATAAAGAACGGGCTTTTCGCCTGATGCTTTTTACGCCGAGGGATTATTGCGATAATTTAAGACAATTTACTCTGTCAAAATAAACTCAAACGTGCACGCGGAGAGTGTAAAAAAAACACCACTAATTACTGGCTTTGCACCGCCGAAGCTTTCTCCTAAAGCACAGAGGAGGAGAGTGGCTGTGTACGGCTACTGCAACTCAAACAAGACACACTCGTCTGGCAAGGTGTGTGTGTGTGTGTGTGTGTGTGTGTGTGTGTGTGTGTGTGTGTGTGTGTGTGTGTGTGTGTGTGTGTGTCTCTCTGTCTCTGTCTCTGTCTGTGAGTGTGTCTCTCTGTCTCTGTCTCTGTCTGTGAGTGTGTGTGTCTGTCTCTGTGTGTGTGTGTCTGTCTCTGTGTGTGTGTGTCTGTCTCTGTGTGTGTGTGTGTGTGTGTGTGTCTCTGTCTGTGTGTGTGTGTGTGTGTGTGTGTGTCTCTGTCTGTGTGTGTGTGTCTCTGTCTGTGTGTGTGTGTGTCTCTGTCTGTGTGTGTGTGTGTCTCTGTCTGTGTGTGTGTGTGTGTGTGTGTGTGTCTCTGTGTGTGTGTGTGTGTGTCTCTGTGTGTGTGTGTGTGTGTGTGTGTGTGTGTGTGTGTGTGTGTGTCTGTGTGTGTGTGTGTGTGTGTGTCTCTGTCTGTGTGTGTGTGTGTGTGTGTGTGTGTGTGTGTGTGTGTGTCTGTCTGTCTGCCTGTCTGTGTCTGTCTGTGTCTGTCTGTGTGTGTGTGTGTGTGTGTGTGTGTGTGTGTGTGTGTGTGTGTGTGTTTACAGCTAACATCAGTTTACATTTATCAGAAATTTCAGCTGCTGAAAATGTTTAGGTGAAATGTCTCAACGGCATTTTTGGAGAAAATGTTTAATGATGATTAGACGGTGATTCAAAACACTGTTTGCTTTTCTCAAAAATATACTATTATTATTATTATTATTATTATTATTATTATTATTATTATTATTATTATTATTATTTTACCTATATTTTAAATAATTTATAATCCATCATTCTGATTCTCTTTTTGGTGTGTGTGTGTGTGTGTGTGTGTGTGTGTGTGTGTGTGTGTGTGTGTGTGCTCTCAGATGGTATCGGAGTGAAGCGTGACTATAAACAAGCTCTGAAGTTCTTTAACCTGGCGTCTCAGGCAGGTCACATCCTGGCCTTCTATAACCTGGCTCAGATGCACGCTACAGGAACCGGAGTGATGCGCTCCTGTCACACGGCTGTGGAGGTGACGTCCACGCTCTCTGTTCATATCTCATACACTGCTGTTATCTCATCAGGGCCTTCGCACTGCGGGAACCTTCTCATAGAACCCGAACTAAAGGTGGAGCTACCCACTCTTTGGCCTTTTCGCTCCTCCGGAACTGGGGGTGATTTTAGTACCTGCCTCTTTCGAGAAGCAGATGAGCTCCTACTCCGGAGCAGGGTCTAACCAGCACAGCCGGTTCTGTCCGTGACATCAGTAGACGTCGATTGGCCAAACGCGTACAAAAACGCCGTCACCCGCCATGATTTAAAGCGCCGTGTAAACACACTGTAGTGTCGACTTATTTCACAAGTATAGAGACCAGCGAGAGATGGACGGACGCTGAAGTGCAGCACGGCTCCGATCACGGCCTCCTCCATCCTCCGGTTGTTTATGTCGTTCTTCTTTGTTTCCGTTGTTGAACGCCGTGCGCAAATGACGTCACCGTCGACCGGCTTACGTCACTTCCTGGTGCCCACTGACGGTGCGAATGCAACCCTTTAAACGGTACTGGGAAACAGTTCACGCAAAATCGCCCAGGACTTTAGTACCGTACATTTAGTTCTGGAGCTAAAGCGGTGCGAAAGGCTCTATTATCTCCTGCTGACGTGTGTGTGTGTGTGTGTGTGTGTGTGTGTGTGTGTGTGTGTGTGTGTGTGTGTGTGTGTAGCTGTTTAAGAACGTGTGTGAGCGTGGCCGGTGGTCGGAGAGGCTGATGAGTGCTTACGGCAGCTTTAAGGAGGGAGACATGGACTCTGCTCTGGTTCAGTACCTGCTCCTGGCTGAACAGGGCTACGAGGTGGCGCAGAGTAACGTGGCCTTCATCCTGGACCAGAGTGAGTCCCGCGGCCACCAGGGGGCGCCACAGCCTTAGCCCTCCAACAGCCCTTTACCTCCTTAGTGTTTTAGCTTTCATCATTTTTTTTTGGCCTGTTTTTCCTTATTGTATATAAAAAAAAACACTTTCTCCTAAATGCACATTGACTTTATTTTAAAACTTTAAACTCTGATATAAATTTATCAGTTGAACAATCTGTGTAGACAAAAACGGAAAAAAAAAATGCGTCTTTAGAAAATGTTGTACACACAGAAATATTAAGAGTTTTAAAGAAAGCTTCACTCATATTAGGACTGATCTTATTTATTTTTAGTATTTTTATGGACAACATTTAAGATAAAATAATGTAACGTAACTATTCAGAGCTGCTATTATAGAAAACTAATCAACACTTTCTGACCAATCACAATCCAGTATTCAACCTGGTATAATGGTATGTAATGTGCATACTGGGAGCCTGAATATATGTGTGTGTGTGTGTGTGTGTGTGTGTGTGTGTGTGTGTGTGTGTGTGTGTGTGTGTTACAGAGCAGTCCCGGATCTTCAGTGATAATGAAACCTACCCTCGAGCTCTCCTTCACTGGACCAGAGCAGCTGCCCAAGGTTAGAAACTTCACTTGTTTGTTTATTTATTTATTTATTTGTTTGTTGCATAGCAGCAGTGTTTCTCCAGGATTTCACCAAGATTAAAGTATTGGCACCCGGAGCTTTGGGTCATTGGCCATCTTTTCTGTTTATCAGTGTTCAGTGTTGTACTGTGAATGAGACTTAATCAGGATTACACGTCACGAATCTACACAAAACAGACCGTAATACTGAAGCAGGGAGGAAAATCAGTATCGTCTGCCAAGTTATTTACAGATTAAAGAATTAGTGCATTAGTATTCACCCCCGTTTCTGTGAAACCCCGAAATTAGTCGCGTAATTAGCTGAACAGAGTCGATCTGTGTGTCACCTGATCTTACTATAAATGCACCTGTTCCTGGAGGAACCCAGAGATGGTTAGAGAACATACCTGAACATACCTAAACACACAGCGTTGTGAAGACGAAGGAGCGATCAAAACAAGTCCTCTTTTCAAATCCTGGAAAAATATCAGTCAGGATTTGGTTATAAAATGAAAATCCCAACCTCTGAACATTCTCTGGAACGACATTTAAATCTGATAAAATGATCATTCAGAGAAGAGAGACGTAACCAGGAGACCCAGAGTGACTGTGAAGGAGATGGAGATCTCCACAGCTGTCCTCTGGACACTCCACACAGCTGGACTTTATGGAACAGTGGTGAGAAGAAAGAGATCATCGACACTGCTCATCACCCTGAGAACACCATGGTGGTGGTAGCATCATGTTGTGGAACTGGGAAACGTGGTGGTCAGGGTTGAGGATGAGATGGATGGACCCAAATCCAAGGCAAGGGGGTGAATACTTATGCAACATACCGTAGTTCTGGATTCAGATTAGATTCTGTACTATACGCTCTGTCTGGTGGGAAAAAGTATTACGTAATAAACCTTTTTCCCCTTCCTGAGCTCTAAAGGTGTGTGTGTGTGTGTGTGTGTGTGTGTGTGTGTGTGTGTGTGTGTAGGCTACACAGTGGCCAGGATTAAGCTGGGTGATTATCATTTCTATGGTTACGGCACCGATGTGGACTACGAGACGGCGGTGATCCACTACAGACTGGCGTCGGAGCAGCAGCACAGCGCACAGGCCATGTTCAACCTGGGATACATGCACGAGAAAGGCCTCGGCATTAAACAGGTGCTCGCAAACCGCGCGCCTCACACACACACTCCACACACACACACTCCACACACACACACACACACACACTCCACACTCCTCACACACACACACACACTCCTCACACACACACGCCTCACACACGCGCGCCTCACACACACGCTCCACACACACACTCCACACACACACACTCCTCACACACACGCGCCTCACACTCACACACTCCACACACACACTCCTCACACACGCGCGCCTCACACACGCGCGCCTCACACACGCGCGCCTCACACACGCTCCACACACACGCTCCTCACACTGCCCCACACACACTCCCCCACACGCACTCCCTCACACTCCCTCACACACTGCCCCACACACACTGCCCCACACACACTCCTCACACACTCCACACACACTCCACACACTGCCACACACACTCCACACACACTCCCACACACACACACTGCCCCACACACTACACGCACACTCCACACACACTCCTCCACACACACTCCTCCACACACACTCCCTCACACTCCCTCACACACTGCCCCACACACACTCCTCACACTGCCCCACACACACTGCCCCACACACACTGCTCCACACACACTCCACACACACTCCACACACTGCCCCACACACTCCACACACACTCCCCACACACTCCCACACACACACACTCCACGCACACTCCACACACACTCCTCCACACACACTGCCCTACACACACTCCACACACTCACACTCCTCACACACTTCCTCACACACACTCCTCACTCCCCTCACACACGCTCCACACACGCTCCACACACGCTCCACACTCACTCCTCACACACGCTCCACACACTTTGATTACGTCTTTACTTTGCTGTTTGTTTATTTCCCTGTTTGTTCCCTTTCTTTCCTATTTACTTGTTTTTCTCCTTCCTTGTTAGCTTGTTTATTTATTTGTTTTTCTTGTTTATTTGTATGTTTCTTGTTTATTTCCTTCCTAGTTTCTGTTTTTTCTTTGTTCTTTCCTTGTTTGTTTAGTTTTTCTTGTTTATTTGTTTCCTAGTTTTTCTATTTGTTTTGTTTATTTGGTTTCATCCCTCCTTCCTTCCTTGTTAGCCTGTTTATTATTGTTTTTCTTGTCTGTTTGTTTGTATTTTTCTCGTTTATTTCCTTCCTAGTTTCTTTCCTCGTTTGTTTCCTGGCTTTAGTTTGTCGTGTGCGTTTGCCTCCGTCTCTCCTGGTTTCCGTGTTAGAGGCGTGGTGGTTGTTGTTGTTGTTGTTGTTGTTGTTGTTGTGCTCACGGCTGTCTCCTGATGCAGGACATCCACCTGGCTAAGCGTTTCTATGACATGGCTGCAGAGGCGAGTCCTGACGCCCAGGTGCCCGTCTTCCTCGCCCTGTGCAAACTGGGACTCATGTACACACTGCAGTACCTCCAGGAGCTGAACGTACGACACACACACACACACACACATACACACACACACACACACACACACACACACACACACACACACAGAGGAAGATGTAGAAAAATCTCTACACGCTTATCCTCGTTAAAGAGCTACAGACTCCTTAGCTAACTTCTCTAACGATATTGACTAGCGGTTTAACGACTGCGTGGTGGTTGCTATGGCAATGTTATAATGTGTGTGCTGTTAATCGATGATGTAATCAAGACTGACGCTTTAATCTCACACTTGGTCACCTGGGAGTTATTAGTGGGTTAGTTAGCTAGCTAAGTTAGATGATAGAAATGTTCCAAGATAACTTTTAGTCATTTTTTTAGTCAGTTGTTGTTGTTGTTGTTTGTTTGTTTGTTTGTTTGTTGTTGTTGTTTACATCTCGTCTTCACGCTCCCTCCAGCTGCAGGAGCTTCTCTCTCAGGTGGATCTGGACCAGTTGCTGGGTCCAGAGTGGGATCTTTACCTCATGACCGTGATCGCTCTGCTCCTGGGTACCGTCATCGCGTACAGACAGAGACAGCACCAACCCGTACCGAGAGCTCCGCCCGCCCCGCCCAGAGCCGTCCCCCAGCCGGAGCAGGTTGGCCCCGCCCCCGAACCTGACCGAGATTGAAGTCCTACAGTGAATAGACACTCGCGAGTTACCCGAGACTGGGAGGAAGGCGGAGCCTGAGCGGCTCCCTCCACACACACCAGTATTAGCTAAAGGGACAGACCACTCCCATGATGCTCAGCGGGGGTGTCTCACTCACTCTCTCTCTCACACACACACACACACACACACACACGCACCATGCGCTTAGAGAGCACGGACTTGTCTCTGAAGCGGACGGCTCAGGTGCAGCAGCCCGAGGCTTCACTCGGGGTGAAGTACGGTACTTTTGGACACCAGGGACCTGCTGTGTTTCTGTTAGCGTGGCTCTGATTAAAGTTCCCTGTCCCACTGTTTTTGTTTTTTGTTTTGCTAAATAAGAAGTGAAACACACTGGAAATCATTAAAAACGATAACGATGCAAAAGAAAAAAAAAAAGGAGAAACCCCTGTTAGCATGCTTTGCTGTTGTGTGTGTTCTTGCCAGAGTGGAGTTCATTCATCAGCGTAAATTATTACCGATTCTTCTGCAGCACAAAATGTTCATCAAGTAGCAGAATTAAAGCCCCTGAAGGCCACAACTTCCTGTTTCAGCTCAATATGATGAGAGTTTTAGAGGTTTTTTGTTTTTTTTGGGTTTGTACTCACTTTGTGATGTCACTATGCTATGGACCAATCAGAACTGATATGCAAATGATTAGTGATGAGTGCGAGCTGAAGGTTCAGGGGAGGTGACGAGCGCCGCGGCTTCTTTTCTAACGTTAGATTATTTCTGTCCTTTGCTTCTTTTAGTGTTACANACACACACACACACACACACACACACACACTGTAGAGCCCCTGCTCTCAATCTTTACTATTTTCACCTCCTTATTTTTCTTGTTTTTTTTTCTCCACATTTTTCTCTCTCTTTTCATATTCTTATATTCTAAACTTACTTCCTTTCTTTCTTTAATTCTTTTTCTGTCTTTTTGTTTCTTTTTTTTAATAAATTTCTTTTTTTTTCTTTTTTCCTTTCTGTATTTTTTTTGTTTTTTTCCGTTTTGTGTTACTTTGTCTGTATTTTCTTTCTTTCTTTCTTTCTATTTATTGTGGTTTTCTTTCTGTATCTTTAATCTTCATTTCTTTCCATTTTTTGCTTCACCCCCCCTTGTGTGTGTGTATGTGTGTGTATGTGTGTGTATGTGTGTGTGTGTGTGTGTGTGTGTGTGTAATATTTAGTCTACAAACATGTCTGTTAGTCATATTCTCATTTTTTCAACAGCTAAAAATCTGCATCTTTATTTACCATGAACACACCACGTTTAGTTATTATACACACACACACACACACACACACAGACAGAGAGAGAGAACTGCAAAAAGTCTGATTTATACTGTGGTGGTTTTAGTTCATAAGAGCAGTAATAGAGGAGTGTGTGTGTGTATCAGAGAGCAGAAACATCACCATCTGTCTCATCTGTTCAATAAAAGAAAAGATGATTATTGTGTGTGTGTGTGTGTGTGTGTGTGTGTGTGTGTGTGTGTGTGTGAGTGAGGTGAACTGTGTGTGTGTGTGTGTGTGTGAGTGAGGTGAACACTGTGTGTGTGTGTGTGTGTGTGTGTGTGTGTGTGTGTGTGTGTGAGTGAGGTGAACACTGTGTGTGTGTGTGTGTGAGAGGTGAACACTGTGTGTGTGTGTGTGTCTGAATTCTGACTGCCACTGGTGATGTCACAAAGTGCTTCACAACCGACCAATCAGCAGCTCTGCTTTAAACACAGTGTAGGGTCTTTCTCTCTGCTCTTTATTACTTTATCCTCCTTTATTCACTTTTTCTTCCAATTTCACCTCCATCTCTCTTCCTTTTTCATCTTTTTTTAAACAATTTTTCATTTCCTCTCACACTCACCCCTCTGCCTCCTCTTCTTCTTTCAGACTCCCTGTCTTCGTCCAGAGTCTGGAGTCCGGCGCCTTCTCCCCGTCTCCGTCCACAGTCCGGCGCCTTCTCCCCGTCTCTGTCCACAGTCCGGCGCCTTCTCCCCGTCTCCGTCTCCGTCCGCAGTCCGGCGCCTTCTCCCCGTCTCCGTCTCTCTCCACAGTCCGGTGCCTTCTCCCCATCTCCGTCCACAGTCCGGCGCCTTCTCCCCGTCTTCGGCCACAGTCCGGCACCTTCTCCCCTTCTCCGTCCACAGTCCGGCACCTTCTCCCCGTCTCCGTCCCCAGTCCGGCGCCTTCTCCCCGTCTCCGTCCGCAGTCCGGCACCTTCTCCCCATCTCCATCCGCACTCCGGCTTGCCTTCTACCCATCTCCATCTGGAGTCTCCCTCGTTCTCACTGTCTCCACCGCCATCCAGATCAGGATAAAGCTCTTGCTGAAACTGAATGAACTGCTTTAACTTTATTTTTAATTTTGTACATTTTAAAAAAATAATTCATTTAGTTTAAAAGACAAAAATGACAATAAATCAGTGGAGATTAAAGCAGTAAAGCAGGCGTGTGTGTGCGTGTGCGTGCGTGTGTGCGTGCGTGTACGCGTGCGTTCCATCAGTGTAGAATTCCAACATTACTGCATCCCGATTTTTCATGTTCTTATTCCCAGATGATCTTTTGATCAGACGCTGGAGTTATAAACACCTCATCACTCAGTCTGAGTATTGTAGTTAGTTTTAAACCCTTGTGTCAGTTCATGTCACATGAACACACTCCGTCCCCAGTGTGTGAATATTCTGGCAGCACTGTGTGTGTGTGTGTGTGTGTGTGTGTGTGTGTGTGTGTGTGTGTGTGTGTGTGTGTGTGTGTGTGTGAGANGAGCTAAAGGGGGCCCTGATATAATGACCTGCTCTGACCATGTGCTTTAGCCATTGTCCAAACCATGCGCTCACTCTCTCTCATTCATACACACACACACACACACCCACACACACACACACCCCATCATGGAGGGGCTTTGGATCGTTGTGGCAACATGCCTGCTCACCTCCCGTCCTGTCAGAGGTAAGTTCTAGAGAGAGCGGAGTGTGTGTCGCACCATCAGGCCAGAGCTCTGCTTCACTGAGGATACTGATGTGAAGATTGTACTGCTGATGTCTCGGGTCAAAGGTCACAGGTGCTGTTGATGGTTATGGTGAAAGGTGGCACTGAGGCATTTTTTTTTTAAAATTTCATTAAGGGGATGAATGGAGGAGGGAGTATGAAGAAGGACTCCGCTATTACAGCAAGGAAGCCCTGAGGAAGGTCTGTTTCTTATATAAACCACTTTATGAAAAATAATAAGCCAATAAGTGTTGTGCTGTTACAGTAAACTAATCACCGGCGTAGTGGTGTGGTGAAGCGGAGGTACTGTTCCCATAACAGCACGTCCCCACGTGTTTTATTCCTCTTATACCACAGCAACCTGACAACCATTGCAATGTGTTTTACAGTTTATCCGTTTATAGTTACGGTCAGTGCTGTGGAACATCGGCATTATGTTACGTTCCATCACTAGTTTACCTCTGACTGTTACAACGCACTGACACTGGAGACTCCTTCAATACATGTTACGTAAATAAACATCTCCTTACGGAAAACTTCACCACATCAACATTTACACACGTTGTTTAATCCGTTTCCTTGGAGCATCAGCTGTTACTATGGAAATGATAGCGTATCAGAACGAGTGCATTAATGTAAACCTGCGCTGCCATCGTTTGTGGGTTTGAGGTGACGTGTGTGTTTCGTGTTGTAGGAACATCCTGAGAAAAGCAGACCTGTGAGTTTTGAACATCCTCCTTTCCACTGTCCTGATATGAGCCCTTCATCCACCGTACCCACATCAGGTAACACAGTCAGATCAACTCTGAGTGCTATCACTCCATTTAAATCGAGGAATATCACATCAGATCTCAGGCCTGATGAAGATTACTGAGCATCTTTACAAACGTCAGAGCGACACATCAGCTCTCCTGCGTGTCCTCCAGAAGCGAAAGCGTGAGTGATGCAGTGTTAATCGCAGTAACGAGGCTGTTACTTCAGTTAACTGGAGCTGCTTTGGTTCGAAGCTTTTCTCTGCTTGTGGTTGGAGTAAAATGAACTTCCCTCGCCTGGTGAAATGGATTCTAAAGCATCTTCATGGCAGGTTTGATGATTAGGGAAAAAAAATCCTTGCTGGAAAAAAGTAGAACAAAGTTTTAAATTTTAAAGAAACTCCAGTCTGGCTTCGTCTGTCCTCCTCATTCCCTCGTTCTCCTCCACAAATCATCAGAACCACACAGTCACACAAACGGTTTTATTTCTTTATGATGATAATCGAATCTTTAAGAGTACGACTTTAAAGTTGATATTTTATTTTTTTCCTAATACTTCTCAGATCTTAGATCTATCTGTCTATTTATTTAGTTATGTTTGTTTACATGAACACATTTCTGGCACCTGGAAATGCTGCTTTTATTATTATTATTATTATTATTATTATTATTATTATTATTATTATTATTATTAATTTGTTTTTTTTGTGTTTACCCAAACATATTTTCTGCAGTTGTAAAGTCTGTTCACATGTTTGCTTGCTTTTTGTTTGTTTATTTATTTATTTGTCTTTAGCAGTTGTGAGACTGTTCTCATGCTTTATTTGTTTATTTATTTGTTTGTTTGTTTGTTTATGTATTTATTTATTTGTCTTTAGCAGTTGTGAGACTGTTCTCATGCTTTATTTGTTTGTTTGTTTGTTTGTGTTTAGCAGTTGTGAGACTGTTCTCGCTTTATTTATTTGTTTGTTTATGTATTTATTTATTGTTTGTGTTTAGCAGTTGTGAAACTGTCTTCATGCTTTATTTATTTATTGTTTGTTTGTTTGTTTGTGTTTAGCAGGCGTGAGACTGTTCTCATTCTTTATTTATTTGATTGTACGTTTTTGTTTAGCAGTTGTAAACATGGTTTTGTTTTGTGATGTTTTTGATAAATGCCTGTTTGTGTGTGTGTGTGTGTGTGTGTGTGTGTGTGTGTGTGTGTGTGTGTGTGTGTGTGTGTGTGTGTGTGTGT
>JAKKZN010000019.1:16064855-16077719 GCA_033441825.1 Pangasius elongatus | reverse complement strand
ATTGGGTGGTGATGGGATATTATGGGATGTAATGATGATGTCATGGTGTTACAGGGGTATGTGAAGCGTCAGGCTCTTTGGGTGGTGATGGGATATTATGGGATGTAATGATGATGTCATGGTGTTACAGGGGTATGTGAAGCGTCAGGCTCTTTGGGTGGTGATGGGATATTATGGGATGTAATGATGATGTCATGGTGTTACAGGGGTATGTGAAGCGTCAGGCTCTGTACGCGTGTAACACCTGCACACCGAAGGGAGGAGAACCAGCAGGAATCTGTCTCGCCTGTTCATACAAGTGTCATGAAGGTCACGAGCTGTTCGAGCTCTACACCAAGAGGTGAGAACGACCCCGAGGGGTAGATTGTTTCTCTCTCTCTCTCACTGTGTCTCTCTTTCTATCTCTCTCACTGTGTCTCTGTCTCTCACTCGCTCTCTCACTGTGTGTCTCTCTCCTATCTGTCTGTGTGTCTTGCTCTCGGTGTGTGTGTGTCTCTCTGTACCTGTCTCTGTTTGTCTGTCTGTCTGTCTCTAGGTCATTCTCTGTGTCTCTCTTTCTGTCTCCATCTCTCTCTCTCTCTCACACACACACACACACACCCCAGATGTATTTTTCCTCCTCCACAGGAATTTCCGGTGTGACTGTGGGAATGAGAAGTTTGGAGAGATGGAGTGCAGGTTATTCCCAGTGAGTGCTTGTTGATTTATTCTCCTGTCTGTAGTGTCTCTGATATGATGTTGAGCTGATGTAGAGATTGACCGTGATCTTGCGTCTCTGTCTCTCGCAGGAGAAAGAGAAGACTAACTGCGGGAATAAATACAGTCACAATTTCTTCGGGCTGTACTGCACGTGTGAGAGGCCGTACCCCGACCCAGAGGACGAGGTAACCGGATAGGCTCGTACTAATGACATCATCATAGATAGCAGGCTTTAAACTAGTGCTAACGCTACAGATGCAACATGATAGTAACTGATATGAACTCAGGATCATGAAGAAACATCAGAGGCTGAAACTTCACTACATTAATGTAATCCTGTGTGTGTGTGTGTGTGTGTGTGTGTGTGTGTGTGTGTGTGTGTGTGTGTGTGTTTTTTGTGTGTGGTCAGGTTGCTGATGAGATGATCCAGTGTGTGGTGTGTGAGGACTGGCTGCATGGCCGGGTGAGTTTTTACTCCAGTGTGCGTTTGCAGTGAGTACACGTTCACACAGATATATCTAATGATGACACACACACACACACACACACACACACACACACACACACACACACACACAGTGTGTTAGAGCAGAGCTTCTCCAGAGACCCATTTAGTTTTAAAAACGATCTGTAGTCGAATGCAGCATAAAATTCTGTGCATGTAAGTGTCTTGCCATGTCTCTCACTCCCTGTGTCTCTCTCTCCGTGTCCTTCTCTCTCACTCCCTGTGTCTCACTCTCTCCATGTCTCTCTCTCCCCATGTCCCTCTCTCTCACCCCGTCTCTCTCTCTCCGTGTCCCTCTCTCTCACTCCCTGTGTGTCTCTCTCTCCCTCCCTGTGTCTCACTCTCTCCGTGTCTCTCTCCCACTGCCTGTGTCCCTCTCTCCGTGTCTCTCTCTCCCTGTGTCTCTCTCTCTCTCTATGTCCCTGTCTCCCACTCCCTGTGTCTCTCTCTCTCCGTGTCTCTCTCTCTCCATGTCCCTCTCTCCCACTCCCTGTGTCTCTCTCTCATTCCCTGTGTGTCTCTCTCTCCCACTCCCTGTGTCTCTCTCTCTCATTCCCTGTGTGTCTCTCTCCCACTCCCTCTGTCACTCCCTGTGTCTCTCTCTCTCTCACTCCCTGTGTCTCTCTCTCTCTCCATGTCCCTCTCTCCCACTCCCTGTGTGTCTCTCACTCCCTGTGTGTCTGTCTCCCTCTCTCTCTCTCTCTCTCTCTCAGCACTTGGGCTGTGTGGTCCCGGAGTGTGTGGAACTTCAGGAAATGATCTGTGAGTCCTGCATGAATAAATCTCCGTTCCTCTGGACCTACGCTGCTCACCTGGCCGGTACGGCTGTTATTTAACGACTGTTCTGAATTTATCACGTGGCTGTTTTCATTTACAGACTTTATTTATTTCATTTAATGCTTTTCCTCAGTGCCTCCTACAGTGAAAGTGTGTAAAGAAGAGGAGGACAGTGTGAGAGTGGAGGTGGAGCATGATGAAGAGGAGAATAAAACAGACGTGAAGAGCTCGCTGAATGAAAAGGTATCACGTGTGTGTGTGTGTGTGTGTGTGTGTGTGTGTGTGTGTGTGTGGTTGTTCCAGCTTGGTGTTAAATGCGCTAAAGCAGAAATAAATAGTAAGGAGATGGGCACTGATGGGCAGTGATGTGTGTGTGTGGGTGTGTTATGATGGCTGACCACTAGGTGGCAGTGTAATGCTGTTAATAACGTTCCAGTCTTAAAGTGTCTCAGAACTCACTTGTGTTCTGTGCGTGATGGATTTATTTTATGCAGGTGGAGGTGTGTGAGCAGGTGGAGGTGTGTGAGCAGGTGGAGGTGAACGGGACGGCCGGCTGTAAGAGGAAGCTGCAGGAGCTGGAGGCTGAAGGTTCAGGGTGCAGGTTTGAGGAGGTGAAGTCGTCGGGGAAGAGCCGGGTTCAGCAGGGAGCCGTGTTCTGGCCTGCAGCGTGGCGCACTAAACTCTGTTCCTGTCAGCACTGTAAGGTACAACACACACACACACACACACACACACACACACACACACACACACACACACACAGCTGTGTCAGCAACCCTGATCACACGTCTGTGTATCGCATTTTAGATTTTTTACTTCTTGTTTTTTCATCACAGTCGTCTGTGCAGGATGTAATGACAATATTAGAGCCAGGTTTCTGATCGTGTGTGTGTGTGAGGTTTATATCAGTCTGTGACGCTGTGATTACAGAGTGTGTGTGTGTGTGTGTGTGTGTGTGTGTGAGGTTTATATCAGTCTGTGACGCTGTGATTACAGAGTGTGTGTGTGTGTGTGTGTGGTTTATATCAGTCTGTGACGCTGTGATTACAGAGTGTGTGTGTGTGTGTGAGGTTTATATCAGTCTGTGATGCTGTGTGATTACAGAGTGTGTGTGTGTGAGGTTTATATCAGTCTGTGACGCTGTGTGATTACAGAGTGTGTGTGTGTGTGTGTGAGGTTTATATCAGTCTGTGACGCTGTGATTACAGTGTGTGTGTGTGAGGTTTATATCCGTCTGTGACGCTGTGATTACAGAGTGTGTGTGTGTGTGTGTGTGTGTGTGTGTGTGAGGTTTATATCAGTCTGTGACGCTGTGTGATTACATAGTGTGTGTGTGTGTGTGTGTGAGGTTTATATCAGTCTGTGACGCTGTGTGATTACATAGTGTGTGTGTGAGGTTTATATCAGTCTGTGACGCTGTGTGATTACAGTGTGTGTGTGTGTGTGTGTGTGTGTGTGTGTGTGTGTGTGTGTGTGTGAGAGGTTTATATCAGTCTGTGATGCTGTGTGATTGCAGAGTGTGTGTGTGTGTGTGTGAGGTTTATATCAGTCTGTGACGCTGTGTGATTGCAGTGTGTGTTAGCGTGTGTGTGTGAGGTTTATATCAGCCCGTGACGCTGCGTGATTACAGAGNTGTGTGTGTGTGTGTGTGAGGTTTATATCAGTCTGTGACGCTGTGTGATTGCAGTGTGTGTAAGTGTGTGCGTGTTAGCGTGTGTGTGTGAGGTTTATATCAGCCCGTGACGCTGCGTTATTACAGAGAGTGTGTGTGTGTGTGTGTGTGTGTGTGTGTGTGCGCGCAGAGTGTGTTTGCGGAGGGCGGCGTGTCCTTCCTGTTGGACGAGACCGACACGGTGCTGGCGTATGAGAACAAGGGCAAAACCACGGAGCAGGCGAACGGGAGCGAGGCTCGAGACCTGCTCATGTCTGCTCTCAACAACCTCAACCACGTGCAGCAGCTCGAGATCATTCACGGTACACACACGTTCAGTGTTAATGTACTGATGTGCTAAAACTGTGCACCTGAACAAGTCCAAGGCTGTGTGTAATCGTGTATAATTGTGTATAATTGTGTGTAATCGTGTTGTGTATCTCCTGTAGAGTATAACGACATGAAGACGGAGCTGAAGGATTACTTACAGAGATTTGCGGCGGAGGGAAAGGTACGCTCCTTTAATCCTGCCTCACACCGCTGTTCATTAACACCGTGTTCTGTCTCTCACCAACATCGTCTTCATCGTTAGGAAAAACATATCCATAAGCAAACGATTCACAATGCAGCGTTTAACACCTTACTCCTACAGCCACTGTAACGAAAAACAAACAAGGCCACGCCCACAAGCTTCGTCTAAGCCCCGCCCTAACGCCAGAGTTACTGTTTCCATTTTATTATCATGTTATCGTTTTCCTCTAACAGCATGGTTGCATTATTGTATTTTATCTCTTTATAGTTACATTTAATGTCCGTGAAACGAGTCAGTTCCTGTTCTCACTTACGTTATAGCAGCTACATGACTATTATTATTATTATTATTATTATTATTATTATTATTGGAGCGTCCGCTGTACAAGTCTCTGTGAATGAGCTGTTGCTATAGAAACGATAACACATCAGATCAGAATCATTTATAACCCTGCGCTACGGTCAGAGCGGCTGTTATAGGAAATTAATCAACACCTTCTGAATATAACGGCGTCTCTGGTCAGATCACTTCTGAAGTTTCCCGTCGCCGTGGTGGTTGTGGGCGGGTTTTAAACCAACCAATCAGCAATAAGACGTGCTGACATCACTTACTTTATAAACCGATCAAAGTGTGTTGGAATAAATAAGTCCTGTCCCCACACACACACACACACACGCTGTTTTCGTTCAGAAACGCGTCACGCTGCAGAAGGAGGATGTAGTTTGCTGCAGTGTGTAAAAGAATTCGATATAATATATACGCGAGATTCTGTTCCTCTACCTGTAAAGGTGAATATTTAAGCATCACTTTGTGCATCGTAGTGAGTATTCAGTAATCGTTTCCGTGACACGTGTGTGTGTGTGTGTGTGTGTGTGTGAGAGAGAGAGAGAGAGATCTAAGCGTCAGAAAGAACATCAGAAAGAAAAAGAATGAAGAGAATAAACAGAGGAATGAGAGATAAAAGGATGTAGAGTAAGGTGACAAAGGAATAAAGGAAATGGGGGGAAAAAGAGCAAATAAAAACAGATGAGGATGGACAGAAAAATTGAGAGGTTAAAAATGAAGGAGGAAAAAAAGGAAGTAGGGAGAAACTGAAAGGAAATGAAAGAGTGAGAGGTGAGTGGAGGGTAAGAAGGTGGATGGAGGAGACTAAGGAGATGAAAGAAAGGAAATATAGAAAAGTAGAGTGAAGGATTGAAAGACAGAAAGGAAGTGTGGAAAGGAAACAAAAAAGAGAAGAAAGAAACTGAAAAGATAAAGAGAGAGACGGAGGGTTGGGGAGAAAATAAAGCGTGTGTGTGTGTGATCTGAGAGATTATTTCTCCCTCTGTCCCTCTCTCCCCCAGGTGGTGACCCCGGAAGACATCCGTCGCTTCTTTGAAGAGCAGCAGAGTCGTAAAAGACGGCGAGCCGACGCCGGTCAGTACTACTGCAGCTGAATCCTCGTCACCTGAAACCCCGATCCTGCTCCTGCTCCTTTTGTAATAAATATAAATATCAATATAAATATAAATGCGCAGCCATGAATGGAGAAGCCATGGTGTCGGTTTTGAGGTTAAAAGTCTGCCGTTGTTCAGAAGAGCCGTTTATACCGAGGCGTTAAATGAGTTCGTTAGCGAACGACGTGGACGTGGAGCAGATCAGCACACGGAGAAATCGCAGGTCACGACCCCCGCCGAAGCCCCGCCCAGGTTCACCCCGCGTCACGCGATCCGACGCTTTTGATTGGTCTCCTGCTTGGTCATCGCCGTGTTCGGGATCCGTTACTCGGGCCGCTCCTGTTTCTGTTCGCTTTTTTTTTTGCCGGTCCATATAAAGAATTGTCGTGACCAAGTAGTGATTTTATTATCGCTGTTTTATCTGTACTTTAGACCTCGCATTACTTTGTAAATGTATCTTTTGAGAAATTAAACGTATTAATACTTTGAATCTGTGAGTCGTTTTTGATATCTGACANACACACACACACACACGCAGCAGTCCAAACACATCATTGTGTACCAATAAAAATAACACACACACAATAAATAAATACCCTCAAGAAAAACAATAAAAATCCCTGAAAACATCTCTAAAATCACACAAATCATGAATATTCATGAATATGCAAATTAGGCCCCACCCCCATATCACCCTGCCTTCCTTAATACTCCATCACTAAGGTGAGCTAAACCAGTTTCAATTTACGTCATCATTTAAAAAACAAAACAAAGCAACACCCAAACCTGTTACCATAGCAACCACTATCCATTGATCACTAGCTGACTGACATTAGCCAAGTTAGCCGTATAGCTTAGCACTCATCATCGCTGTCCTCGTCGTCGTCCATCTTCGAAGCGATCGGTCCACAGCTGTGGAGTTTTACTTGATTTAGTGACATCACAAACTGAGGTCATACATAGCCCCGCCCCCTTTCCTCCCGTCCTCGAATCAGCTCTGCACGACTAATTAAAGATTCGTTTAATCATCACCTTTTGAAACCTTTTATTCATTTATATAATTGAAGAGAAAAAAAAAACAAGGACAGAAGGAAGGGCACTGAAAAGAGGATCAGAGGACAGGAAGAATGAAAGGAGGGGAAAAAGGAAGAAAGTAAATAAAAGAAGAAAGAAGATGGAACAAAGGAAATAAATGAAAAGAGAAAAAAAGTGATAGAAATAAAGTAAACTATATTGATTTTAATATAAAGATAAAGAGAAAGAAAAGGTGGAGTGGTGAAAAGGGAACAGAATGATAAAATGTAATAAACTGTACATTATGATGTGAAAATGTACAGACTCGTTCCACTGTTCGCTCCACACACTAAAGGAGAGAGAGATGAACGGAGACGAGGCGGCGCGTTTGTGTCAAAGCCGTTTATTTCCGTCTAAATGCAGGTAGAAGATCTCAGTTACACCCCGGCGCAGAGAGGAGTAGAAAAATAGACACTTCTCACAAGAAGTCCGTAGAAGAATGTAAAAGAAAAGCTTTGCTCCTGGTATATACACCGAATCACGTCTTCTATAGATATTTATATATAAATCTTTACACTTTACACACCTCAGAACAACAAGGCTTCTCTTCAAAAGGTACCAAAAATCTTGAAAAATATTCTTTGAATAAACAAAAACAAAAAAAAGCAAAAGAAAAAAACAAAACAAAATGAGCCTCTTTGTAGACTGGAGCCTGGGCTACGATCGTACAGAGACACGCAGGCTTGTAGAAATGGCTTGCATAAGACAGAGGAGTGAGGAAGAGGAAGAGGAGGAGGAGGAGGGAGAGGAATAGGAGGAGGAGAAGGAAGAGGAGGAGGAAGAACAGGAATCGGAGGAAGAGGAGGAGGAGGAAAAGGAGGAATAGGAGAAGGAGGAGGAATAGGAGAAGGAGGAGGAATAGGAGGAGGAGGAGGAAAAGGAGGAATAGGAGAAGGAGGAGGAGGAGGAGGAAAAGGAGGAATAGGAGAAGGAGGAGGAATAGGAGGAGGAGGAATAGGAGGAGGAAAAGGAGGAATAGGAGAAGGAGGAGGAATAGGAGGAGAAAAATGAGGAAATAGGAGGAGGAGGAGGAGGAACAGGAGGAATAGGAGGAGGTAAAGGAGGAGGAAAATGAGGAAATAGGAGGAGGAGGAACAGGAGGAAGAGGAGGAGGTAAAGGAGGAGTAGGAATAGGAGGAGGAGGTAGAGGAGGAGGAAGAGGAGGAGGAGGAAGAGGAGGAGACGCCCGGCCTGGGGCATGAAGGCACTCGGATATCATCTCCATCAGAGAGAAAAAGCTAAAGCAGGACAGGCGGAGATCAGAGTTCACACCGCGTTGCGTTTATTTCCCTCTCACTGCCCTTCATTTAGCCCAGCTGTGCAGAGCGCCCCGTCAGGACCGCAGGAACCGGCTGGCCGGCGGAACGCCACGGACGAGCGCACGGCGACCGCGGTACACACGCCGAGAGACGCGGTGGAGCTCATCTGAGACGGACTGCAGAATTCACTTCCTTTAACAGCTAATGACGAGTCTGCGTTTAAACGCTTAAATGTTCTTCCCATCGCCGTGTTTCCGAGTGACGAATAAAAGATCTGGAGGACGTTCTCAGCTCTACACGCTCCTCAGACAAGTTCTTCTGCTTTCAGCTTCGTTTAATTACGTTCAAGCTGAAACTGATGGATCTGATACCCAGGGTTTAGAAACGATGTGTTTTGGAAGTGTAAATGTTTACGTGTTTACGAAGAGACGTGACTATTTATAGTCAGGAACAGGCTTAAACTGCAGCTCCGTGTTGGACTGATGTCAGGATTCAGACTCTGACAAGCCGCAGCAGGATTTTACGCTTTCTTCTGCGGGTTTTTAATACTCGAAGGTTGACCGTTTTCATGAACGCAGCATTAGACGTCATGTATTAGCTGGTGAAGGTGCTCTGAACCTGTGCGCACTAGCAGGTGACGACTCGTAGTTTACTTCGTCTTTTGTGGGCGTGAACAGAACCTACTGGGCGTGGCCTGTCTGACTTTTATTTCTTAAATTTCTTAAATTCCTTTAAGTAGCTATACATCACTTCTAAAGCTAACCAGTAAAATAACGCAGTAATTAATGTGAAAACGTTTGATTTACGTTTCATACTCGGATTCACGCTAGCGTCGTTCTCAGATTAGCTAGCTACTAGCTACTTACACCATCCCATCAGATCCCCGCTAGCCTTCTTCCAAACGTTATTTGTCTTTGTAACGTCTAACTGCGGGTATGAACTAAAGGTACGAGCAGGGAAGCGAGGAAGCGTCGGACCGCGCCGCTGTACGTTCGGTACGGGGAATCGTTCGAGACCATCGTTTGGATCTGTCACTTCTTTACAGCGTCACTGCTAATTTGCATAGAAATGAGAGAATTTCATTCAAATGTCTTCGTCTCTGAAATGGCGGCTCCGTGTCACGCGTCTACGTAGAAAACCGTGCGATCGGTTGTCGCTTTGATTAATACTGAACTTTCATCACTCACCTGATGCAGGTGTAAAGACGCGATTCAGAGAGATTCTTCAGGTTTAAAAAAATAAGGCTAAGAAATCTTGAAACCCTGAAACTATCGAGTTCCACAACACAGAAATGAGGACAGAGATAAAACAGAGGTAGAGGTGTAGCGTCCTAGCATCGAGGCATTGCAGCATTATGGTTACGATAATAATAATAATAATAATAATAATAATAAAACACTTATTTTTTTTCACGGAAAGGCAGAAAGTACTGTACTGCATTCAGCACGGGACTGGGCTAAACGAGAGGAGAGCGCTCTGTACGAGTGAGCCGAGACAGATCCCTGATTCACGGCTTGCACAGGCGACCGTCGTCAAGACCGGAACGGTACAGTACCATGAAACATGGCATAAACAGTGTGAAGCTGCATATATCACGCATCAGCGACTGCATCAGAGAGGTTAGCCTTTTTTTTTTTTTCCCCTCACAAAAGGATAGGAAGAGAGGAATCTGAGGCGACGTTCAGGCTGCTAGCGATGTTAAACCGACGCAGCATGCGAGATGGTGAGGGTGAGGTAAACGCTTCTATACTCGGTACTCGGAAAAGGAAAAAAAAAACACTGACTGGGACACGGATATGAGTTCACGTCCAGGGCGCTGCTGAGGAGGAGGAGGAGGAGGAGGAGGAGGAGGAGGAGGTTAATAAAGCGCAGCAGGATGAGAGTGCATGGTTAGATATATATATATATATATACGTATCTAGCGGAAAAGGCAGAAGAAGAACGAGTGGATGGATGTTCATTAAGGAACACGGCGAGATGTCAGCAGCTTTAACTCTGCTGCGTTCACGACAACTGGGACTTTCGCTTTTTGAAACTCCACGCATCGTTTATTCTTTAAGGACATTTTATGAGAACGCAGTGAGCACGCTCTCGTTTTTTTGGATTAAAAAAAAAAAAGGTTAAATAAAAGCTTGACTTGTTTGGTTAGTGTTTTCTTTTAAACTTCGGTAATTCACAAAAGAAATAAACGCAAAATTAATTATTAATTAACGTCATTTATCTGATCCTTGAGCAGCGATTCTCAAGTTGAGGGGAAAAAAAAAAAATCGGACATAATTTAAAAAATGTTTATTTAAATGTATTGACTGTTTCACGTTAGAGCTCGGCGATATGACGATATAACATCGGTATCGTGATAAGTTACGTCACAATACGTTTTTCTGGGATAAACTGATATCTTTTCATACGTTTTGTTTTTAAATAACATTTACAACCTCCGGAAGCAGATTTGATAAAATGTCTACATTTTTAAGAATGTTTAAAATGTCATTTATTTTTGGATATTTTTAAAATTAACTTTTCCTCAAACTCATTTTTAAAGATTATTTTAAAGTCCTAGAATGAAATCTGTGCCGACTGATCGCATCATGGAGGAAAAACTACAGTCACAGTCTGACGTTAGGGAATGTTTCAGCTACCACTGTGAGACGAGGGGGAAGGGGCGGAGCTTCCAGAGAGCATCAGTTAACATCAGCGAGCACAAAACACCTACACAACCGTCGGTCGTTCCAGATTTACATGTCAGCCGACTCATACGGAGTCTTTTTTGCATATTTTTGATATGTGATAACTCGTAGCAGCGATGTTACATGATCAGGAAGTGAAAGTGAGCAGCGAAGGACTTCAGAAGGAATTCTGTTTCCCACTTAGTCATGAACGCAGCGCTGGTATTGAAACGTGTCACGTCGTTAATTAATGTCTGCAATGTTTGGATTAAGTGACTTATTGCCTGGACGTTTTTTTTTTTTTTTTTTTTTGATTTTATGGTTTATTCCTAAGCAAAGATAAATGCATAATACATCTGTATAAATATATATTTCTGTCTCTCTCTCTCTCTCTCTCAGCTAGTGTACTGAACTCAAAGGCAGAGAAAAATGAACGTCATGGGAACGCACAGTGACGGTTCTGCATCGTGACGCAGCTTGGGAACTCGTTGAGATTTCATTTCTATGCTGATTGTCAGTAACCCAAGTGAGCTTTTTAGCTTCAGTGCCCTTAATGAGGGCCTTTTAAATATTTAAAAATAAAATGTGGACAAGATATATTCATCATATTTCCCCCCCTTAATCAAACCCGAGCACTGAAAGGCTTTAAATCTGTGATGTTGTGCCTTAAAGCCTTCTTGAGTCTCTCTCCGGGGTCATAGTGCGGACTTCCTGTACAGGTATTCGTGTTTGTTAGGTGACCTTCGCTCTCGACCCCCGATCCCTCCTCCCTCCTCCCCCATCCCCGCTGCGGCGGCGGCGGCGCCGGGGCCAGCGACCCTCCGGCTCGGGTTCCACTCATCGTAGGGCTCTGTGTCGGGGCTCAGGCCACACGTCAGGTCCGTCTCTCCTTTAGGCGGCGCTCTCTGGTTGGCCTGAGCTCCCAGGGCGAGGTGGAGCCGGTGCGCGGCGTCGTTGCGGCCGTGTGTGTAGAGTTCGTACAGGTCGGGGAAGTGTGTGTGCTGCGGCGCGTCGGGTTTGGGCTCGGCCGCGTGCCGCTTGCGTGACGAGGAGTGCGGGTGGCGGCCGGAGAAGCACTGAGAGATGGGCGGCACCGTGGAGACCAAAGGACGGGGGTCGTGACCTTCCACCTCCATGGTGACCTCGGGAAGGCGGCGGTCCTTCAGACTCATGGCCGACACGCCCATGGCGATGTCCGGCATGAACTCGTTGATGACCGGCTCCATGTTCTGAATCAACACAAGTAAGAAGAGTTACGGAAAATTCGCTATTGTTATTTTTATTTCATCAGTTATTATATTCTTCAGGTAAAGGTGTGTGTGCTGTGCGGTTATAGTAAAATAATCAACGACAGGGTGGTGTGATGAAGTGGAGTCACCGTTGCCACCCTGAAGAGGATTATTTTCCTGTCAAATTTTTATTCATTTCCTCCTACACCACCATCGTCGCGACGCCTTCGGACCAATCAGAATCCAGAAGTCATAGACGTTTAAATATCTTCATAATCAAAAAGTATCAAAAAGGGGGCGGAGTCATTTGTTACTATGACAACAAGCTCTAGAAAGCTCTGGAGCTTTACAAATAATCTGAAGCACAGCACTCACCTACAGATAACTAACGTTACCTCATAACAAACTGCCTCCTTGCACTTACCCCTTTCTTGTTCGGGTTGAGGCTCCTCCCCTGGGGGTTGGTGCAGTCCGGAGGCACGGCCTTGACCCCTGTGGCTGGGTAAATGGGGCTGCTCATTTTGGAGGAGGCCTGTGTGTGAAGCAGCGAGTGATTACAGGGGTAGGAGAAGGAGCGCGAGGGCTGCTGGGTGGGCACGCGGGGCCTCCAGCCACTCCGGATCTGCTGCGAGGTGGGTGGGTGGTACGGCGGCGGCGGAGGGGGCAGGGGAGGATGGAGGCCCATCACGGCCTGCAGGTCTGTGAACATGCTCTCCACAGCCGGAGTGCTGTTAACCCGACAGCGAGCGGACGGACGCAGGGCCAGCACCGGGCTCTCGTCTCCGAAACGCTCGTCAGGGAAGAACTTGTGCGGGTTCTGAGAGAGAGAACACAGAAGGAAGCGGTGTCACTCACGCATTGTCCACTAGGGGGCGAGTCGGAACGGGAAAAACGCTAAAATAAATTCCTCGAAATAATACTTAACGCAACACAAAGACGTATGCACTGATTCTGAGGATTGTGTGTGTGTGTGTGTGTGTGTGTGTGTGTGTGTGTCACACTGTCTACAATGACGGCTGCTGTGACAGGTGTG
>JAKKZN010000019.1:16059855-16062355 GCA_033441825.1 Pangasius elongatus | reverse complement strand
AGAGAGAGACAGAGAGAGAAACAGAGAGAGAGAGAAAGGGTATAATTGAAAAACCTTGTACTCTGCTTGGTAATAAAGAAAAGACAGAAAACATGATATTGTTCAAGGCTTTGTACTCAGTCTGATTCTGGATTGGTCCAAATGCAAAGCGGTACACATGAGCTCCACCCACCTGGTATCTCATTGGCCACCACTGAGGGCGGGGCTGTTTGGCTGCCAGCCATTTGCTGGTGGTTGATCATGTGACAGCACTGGGGAACGGCGTTATTGACCATGTAGAGAGTGTCGGGAACGTTGGACATGCGCACCATGCGCAGCCTCACGAGGTCCGTCTGCTCCACCATCATCTCGTCCAGGACGGCCTAACACACACACACACACACACACACACACACACACACACACACACGGTTTTAACTCCTACGTGAGATTCCTCTCTCTCTCAGAAGCTTCACGTGCGATTTGACGTGTTGCGTGTACCTTGGCCTCCTCGACGTACGGGGTGAAGAGGCGAGGGCGAACGTAGATGCCGGCGCTCTTCTGCCTCAGCCAGGCGTTGGCTTTTCCTCCCTCCACCGTGGGGATCATGTCTGACGGAGGCGTGCTGATCAGACCACGCTTCAGCTATCCGACACACACACACAGTTCAGGTGAAGTACAGAAAGTTACACGTGTGTGTGTGTGTGTGTGTGTGTGTGTGTGTGTGTGTGATGATGAACACGCAGCAGACGTGATCGGTCACGCGTCCCACTCACCGTGTCGGAGAGGACCTCGCTGTTGGTGGGCAGAATGTGTTCGGTTCGCACGCAAGGCAGCAGAGGGGACAGAATCTCCTTCAGCTCCTCCACGTCCAGATCCCGCCTCTTCACTCCGCGCTTATTCACACTGTGGGCCGTGCCGCTCAGCAGGTTGGGCTCTGTCACACACACACACACACACACACACACACACACACACACACACACACACACACACACACACACGGGGAGAGAGAGAGAGAGAGAGAGAGAGAGAGAGAGAGATGAGAATATATGGAGCATTCGTCTTGTTTTTCATTCTTCCAGTGAGTTTATTTTCATAGGAATCTATCAAATTGAAATATTTATCGTAAAAAAAAAAAAGGAAGAAATAAATAAAACGTAGAAATTTTCGGACCGCTGATAACCGTTTCTATAGTAACAGCTCGATCACGGGGGCCTGTGTGACGGCGGACGCTCCACACGAGCAGGTTAAGGAACGTGTAATCGCTGACGTGGTGGAGTAACATGCGTTTTTTTTGTCTTATTCATTTCAGGAGAGAGAGAAAGAAGAGCGGCTGGTTATAGCTGCTATAGCGTAAGTGAGAACAGGAACTGACTCGTTTCACAGACAGTTCCACGTTAAACATTGAATCTGAAGTTGTTATTATTAAAATTAACTGTGGAAGCCGTGCTGTTCTGGGCGTGACGGTGGATGGAGAGATTATAACTCCTTATAGTGCGCAGGTGAAGAGGAAATAATAACAGCGCTGAGTGTGTTAGACTGCAGTCTTTATGATTACAGTGTGTGTGTGTGTGTGTGTGTGTGTGTGTGTGTGTGTTCCCCTCACCTCGATCGGCCATCCTCCTGATGAGCTGGTGTTCTCCCCACTTCACCACGTACTTCAGGATGTCCTGCTCGCTGGCCTGCAGAGACAGACACGTGCATCATATTATTATTATTTTTTTATTCAGAGCTACAGTTAGAGGTGGTGAAGAACTCCTATAAAACCTCCTACACGCTACCAGAGAAGCCATCTCAAGGTGTGCGCTGCCATGGCAACTACTGATCCGTCCTACTGTCCACTCCTATTTACACTTTCCTCCATCTTTCTGCTGAGCGAGAGCGCTAGAGCTCAGACACGCGGCTGCTGAAGCGCAATGTATTTTATTGTGTGGAGGAAAATTGGTGTGTGTGTGTGTGTGTGTGTGTGTGTGTGTGTGTGTGTGTGTACACGGGAAATGTTTACATGCACAGTTTCTCTTTTATGATTTTAGGAAATTGATGTTTATGTTATGTTGAAGTTTATAAGAACATGTGCACGTGGATGTTTCTAGTGTGTGCATTTTAATTAAAGCAGATGCATGCACGCACGCGAACACACGCACACGCCAACACACACTCGCGAACACGCGCGAACACATGCACGAACACACGCGAACACACACACGAACACACACACTCGCACATGCGCACGCACGCTCGCACGCGCGCACTCGCACTCTCACAGTGCATCACCACAATCATTTCAGATTCACATGTTCACTGGACGCTGACACACGGCTAGGTCAAGGTGTACATTTAGGTCAAGGTCAAGGTGAAAGCAGCAGCAGAGTGTGGTGTGTACTGCGCTGAATCACGCTCTCGCATCGAACTCAGAATGTGATGAAATAAAACAGGAGCCGTGTGAGAATTAAACACCCCTCAGCAGATCTCCTGATAATGATGCAGTATATTATACAGTTCAATTTAGCAAGCGGGA
>JAKKZN010000019.1:15985232-16000927 GCA_033441825.1 Pangasius elongatus | reverse complement strand
CAAACATTTTACTGTAACGCTTCATTCTGTGCTGAAAACTAATGTCTGGAGTCTAAAGTGTTTTTGTACTGAATCAAAGTCTTAAAATAAACATCTATAACAAAGTCGGTACTAGAAAATAGGGTGCCAAGACTTCTGCACAGTACTGTACATACAGAGAAAGAGCAGGGCTAACACACAGAGAGAGAGAGAGAGAGAGAGAGAGAGAGAGAGAGAGAGAGACAGGCATAGAGCTAGACAGAGTTCGAGAGTTAGATGAAGAGTGTAAGTGTCATGCTATTGGTCATAAATAATCACAGAACCTGTCGGCCAATCAGAATCGAGTATTTTCGGTGGTGGTGGTGTAAGTGTGTTTAGTGGGCTTTGTTCGATGCTCTAAAAAACCAAGTAAATCATTTTGACACAGCAGATTACGAGACTAAATGTTTTTTTTTTATAAACTGCTCTTTTTGCTCCATGACGAGTGTTTAAGATATCAACGAATGAATCTATCACTGATCACACAGCACTGCGTGCTACAATAAAGGCTTTATCCTCCAGTCAGTCTGATGGAACATGATGCTGATTAATGTGAGGTCTTGAGCCTCACACACACACACACACACACACACACACACACACACACACACACACACACACACACTGAGAGCCCCTGTGTCATGTCGGAGGAGCACTGTCTGCCTCACATGCCCTTTTTTGGGCGTAAAGGAGTGTGTTCTTCCCCAAGAGCCTGTGAGCAATTGTGAATAATCGACTTCCCCTCGTCTACATGCTCAGCTGTTGCGCTAAAAATAAACTCCTGCTAATCTGGCAATAAAACGCGCCAGGGTTCAGGCCCAGTGAGCGCCGTGTGAATGTTTAGACGCGGATGAACAGGGCGTGTTGAGAGAAACAAAGCTCTGGGGATGGAGGTGTGTGTAACTGTAAAACGTAAAAACGTGCGTGATTGTTGCCATGGTGCAGGTTTCTTCTTCTACGCAGGCTTTTATAGAAGGAGTCTCCAGTGTCAGTGCTTTGTAACAGTTAGAGGTAACGCTGTAACTCCACTTCATCACATCACCACTGTGTACACCACCTCAGTTTAAACTTTCAGAACTTTATTCTGAAACCTTTAGGGACCTGTTTATTTATACACAAAAAAGCCAACAAAAACGATTTACAATTTATTTCATATGTAAGAAAACGATAAACAAAGTAAATGAATGAACAAACAAATCAAAATGAGGTAAGTGAACAAACAAATATGGTGTGTGTGTGTGTGTGTGTGTGTGTGTGTGTGTGTGTGTGTGTGTGTGTGTGTGTATCTGACCTGTAGAAGAGAAGAGTCTGGGTGGTGGAGGAGGAGGTGGAGGTAGCAGTGGGTATGGTGTGTGTGTGTGTGTGTGTGTGTGTGTGTGTGTGTNTATGTATCTGACCTGTAGGAGAGAAGAGTCTGGGTGGAGGTGGTGGAGGAGGAGGTGGAGGTAGCAGTGGGTATGGTGTGTGTGTGTGTATGTGTGTGTGTGTGTGTGTGTGTGTGTGTGTGTATGTATGTATCTGACCTGTAGGAGAGAAGAGTCTGGGTGGAGGTGGTGGAGGAGGAGGTGGAGGTAGCAGTGGGTATGGTCTGCAGTGACAGGGCAGGTGGCAGGTGTCCTCCAGGCGCACAGCGGGGGTTCCAGAGCAGGACTTCCGCAGTTCTCCATGAGCGTGCTGAGGACAAGACGAGAGGAATGTCAGGAACACAATCTGCTTCTTTATCTTTATTTTAAACACCTCTTCTATCTTTTTTTTTTGTAGTAAAAAGGGTTCCTTAATGGTTCACTTAGTCATTTAGTAACTAACTAACTAGCTAACCAACCAACCAACCAACCAACCAACCAACCAAACAAACAAACAAACAAACAAAAATAAATAAATAAATAAATAAATAAATAAATAAATAAATAAATAAATGTGCAGGTAATTATCTATGTAAATAAATTAACTGATTAATAATCAATTAATTAAAATATTACATATTACTTGTGAAGTAGAAAAAGTCCTTGAGCACTTTTTAATTTAAATTTTAACAGAAGGTAAAGAACCTTGACCCCTCTCTCATCAGGAGATTGTGAGCGTGTGATTGCACTGCTGATCTTTAAAATTTATTTATATATATATATCCTAAATAAACTGGAATTACTTGTACTTAAATCTATGTGTCAGGTCAACCCAGTCAGCGAACTCCCATTCCCAACTCACACCGCGGCCTACAAACATGACTACTACTGTACACTGTACCACACAGTCACCAGACTTTTGACTGAGCACAGCTGTTCACAATCTTACACACACACACACACACACACACACACAAACTCACGAGCACCTTTAAAAGACACTTTCACTCACCACCAGTTTGCGAAGTATACGCTCACTTGGTCTTGTGCTCCTGACTTTACCAAGCCTGCTAACCTGTATTTTGCTGATCTGTTGTTAAATTCCTTGATTTTTGATTGTGCCTTTGCCCAGCGTGTTCTGTTTGTTGATCTGATCACCTTAGCCTGTTTTTGACTTTGAACTTGCTTACTGTTTTAGATTTGTTTGCCTTTCTCCCATTAAAGAGAAATTCACCTGCATCTGCATCCATCAACATCTGACTGGATCCGATAACATACGGCTCACGGACAACTAATAACAGAGCAGCGACGACAGCTGGTGGAACTCAGAACCAAGATTTACCTCCTGTTGCAAGCCCTCACCTCTACCACGCCACACCATGCAGCAGCCTCGACAGCCAGCTCACCGATGCCGCTACCGGAAAATTTCTCAGATAATGCATCTCACTATAAAAGGTTTTTACTGCAGTGTTTTCTGTATTTTGCCAGTCATGATGGGATGTCAGAGTCACAGAAGATTGCATGTTTCCTTAACCTGCTTCACTGGCAAAACGCTTAAGTGGGCTTCAGTGGTGTGGGAACAAGGGGGCGTGCCCACCACCTCTTACTAGCGGTGTGCTGAGTTGTTTTGCCACATGATCGATCACTCACCAGAGAACAGGGAGGCCGGGGAATCTTACATACATTCTCGTGCTGAAAACCCTGCCCCTCCTCCTTCGAGTCGGCACATGCCACCTGGAGCAGTTACCATTACACTTCTAGTCATTGTTACATCCAAGCACCCTGTCATCCTAGACAATCCCTAGATTTTCTGGTCCGAAAAGCAACTCACCCGCTGGTCTTCATATTCTCATCGCCAATGTATCCAGTCCCCTCAGTTCACCCTGGTATCAACCACAGTGGAAAGGCCAGGTGATCACTATCCCCTCACGACTCCTCCTGAATACCAGGACCTGAAAGAAGATTTCAGTAAGGCCAAGGCTAGTGGGCTTCCCCCTCTTTGCCCATATGATTGCTCCACTGAGCACCTCCACTACCTTGAACCACTCCCCTCATAACTGGATTTATCCCTGGTCAATGGCAGAACAACAAGCCATGGAGGAAGTGCTCCAACAGGGGTACATCAGACCCTCCACTTGCCCCCCATCTGCTGGGTTCTTCTTTGTGGAGAAGAAAGGGTGCAGCATCAAACCTTGTATAGATTATCAGGGTGTTCCAGCTCTTGATCAATGACGTCTTGAAACAATGCATCATTGCTTACATAGGTGATGTCCTGATCTACTCCCCCTCCTTCAAAACCCATGTTTATCATGCCCGTGAGGTTCTCCAGTGGCTCATGCAGCACCAGCTCTATGTAAAAGGGGAGAAGTGCGAGTTCAATAATCATCCTTCCTGGGCTATATCATCAGCCTGGACAACGTCTCTGTGGAGCAATCCAAGGTGGCTGCAATCGCTAACTGGCCTATGCCCTGGACAGTCAAAGACCTGAAATGGTTCCTAGGACTTGTCAACTTTTACCGGTGCTTTATCCAGGGTTTCAGTTACATAGCTTACCCACTAACATCACTCGTCCAGAAAAAACCCAGTGCCCTGCTGCTGAGGAGGCCCTGAACCAGTGTTCACCACTGCTCCCATCCTCAAGCACCCTGATCCTGCTAAGCCCTTTATTGTGGGGGTCTATGCTTCCGAATTGGGGGTGGGAGCCATCCTGTCCCAGCAATTCAGGGAAAAGCCGAAGCTGCATCCCATTGCATTCATTTCCCACAAGCTATCCCTTGCCAAGCAAACCTATGACATTGGAAACTGGGAGCTGCTGGCCATCAAATTAGCCCTGGAGGAGTGGCGGCACTGACTGGAGGGGGCCGCTCAACCATTTACTATCTTAATGGATCAAATAAAAACCTGGAGTACCTCAAGTCGGCCAAATACCTGAACCTACATCAAGCCCACTGCTCCCTTTTCTTTTCCCAGTTTCAGTTTACCTTGTCATATCGCCCCGGCTTAAAAAACAACAAGGTAGATGCCCTGTCATGTATTCACACTGCCAAGCAACATGAAAGCAGTGAGGAGCGCATTCTACCCGCCTCCTGCTTTGTGGGTGCCATTGGCCGGGAACTGGATTGGGCTATTGCCTACTGAACTGGATTGGGCTATTGCCTATTGAACCAAACTCATCACCTGGGCACACAATGCAATGCTGAGGGGCAAGTACTGATGGCTGAACATGTTCACTGAGATCCTGTAACATCCTGTACTGCGTGTGCTCAATCTAAGGTGCCTTGAACAGTGCCTCCCAGCAAACTCCTGCTGCTCCACCAAAATGGTCCTGGTCACACATTGCCATGGATTTTATCACTGATCTGTCCCAAGGCCACATCACGATCCTGGTAATTACTGACTACTTCTCAAAGTCCCTACTTCTAATCCCACTCTTAAACCTACTCTCAGCCTTCACATCACAGCAGAACTTCTCTTCAGACATGTGTTCTGGTACTTCGGGAACCCAGAGGACATTGTGTGTGACTAAGGCCCCAGTTCTCCTCATGCCTGTGGGCCAGCTTTATGTTGAAGTTGGGAGTAACAGTCAGTCTAAATTCAGGGTACCATCCGCAAGCTAATGGCCAGGTGGAATGGACAAATCAAGAGATCAGCAAGTTCTTAGGCACGTTTTGACCTGACAACTCAGAGGATTGGGCTCAGTTCCTGCCTTTGGCAGAGTACTCCCAAAACTCACTCTGCCACACAGCTACTCGATTCACCCCATTCCAATATGTGCTTGGGTACCAGCCACCAGTGATCCCCAGGAATGTTAGCCCCACTGACTCACCAGTCATAGATGAATGGTTTTGACGGACTGAACAGGTCTGGGAGAGTACACACCAATGTCTCCAGCAGGTGGCCAAAACCAACAAGGTGAACACAGACCAGCACAGAGGTGAGAACCTCCGCTATCAGTTGGGAGACTGGGTCCGGCTTGCCACCAGAGACCTCTGTCAACCCCACACCTGCAAAAAACTAAGCCCCCAGTACATCAGCCCCTTCAAGATCCTTAAGAAAATAAATGAAGTCACTTACAAGCTTGACTTATCCCAACACTGCTGCATAGCCCTGTATTTTCACATGTCTCAGCTGAAGACACTAGTGCCCAATCCCCTAGCCATCAACATCCCACCAGCCACCCCACCTGCTCTGCCCGACATCACGGACCAGCCTGCTTACCTGAACTCCCATCGCAGAAAAGGCCAGCTCGATGATTGGTGTGATTTTATCAGGTCAACCCAGTCAGTGAACTGCAATTCCCAACACACACCACGACCTACAAACATGGACTACACTCATAATAACTCACGCACACTGCCTTGTTCACAGTCACCGGACTTTTATTTGAGCACACCTGTTCACAATCTCACACACACACACACACACACACACACACACACACACACACACACACACACACACACACACACACACACACACTCAAGCACCTTTAAAAGAGACTTTGATTCACTGACACTTTGTGAAATACACACTTTGTTTGTCTTGTGCTCCGGATGTTACCAAGCCTGCTAGCCTGTGTTTTGCTGATCTGGTTCGACCTGCGGTTAAGTCCCTTGATTTTCGATTTTACCTTTGCCCAGTGTGTCCTGTTTGTTGATGGCTTGAGCTTAGACTGTTGTTGATTTGTTTTGCCATTTTGGATTTGTATGCCTTTCTTCACCTGCATCTGCATCTGCATCCATCCTCTTTTTATTGTGTGCAAACAATTTCTTTTTTTTTAAAAAAGTAGATCCAGTGAAAGAATGTAAAAAAATGCAGGTAAAAAATGTGACCCTGATAGTCAAAGACTTTTTTTGAATGTGAAAGTTTGTTTCACATGTAATATTTAAAATTTTATTTATTTAATTAATTAATGATTTATTTACTTGCTTTATTATGTATGCACCTACACCGACTTTATTTATTTATTTATTTATTTATTTATTTATTTATTCACCCTTTTTCTGCAATAATAATCCATGTTTTGTAGTAAGTGTGATGATAAAACTGAGTCAGAATATATCCAATAAAGAAATTTGTACTCCTCTCTCCCACTACACGCAGAGAGAGGAGTGTGTGTGTGTGTGTGTGTGTGTGTGTGTGTGTGTGTGTGTGTGTGTGTGTAGGTTAAGAGTGCTCCCACACACCCCTCGGCCCCTCTGTTCCCTAGAGGAGTGGGAGTAATGTGAAGTGAAGTCTCTCCCTCTCTCTCTCTCTCTCTCTCTCTCTCTCTCTCTCTCTCTCCGTGACTTCACTAATGTCCTGTAAGTCTCAGTGCTGCAGAGACATGAGATGAGGACACGGCCTTAAATGAAGGACACACTGATACTGACACTGGTATCAGGTATCACTCCAATACCCTACTCATCGTAAAAAACACACTGACGCCAGCATTTCTAGTGTACGTCATCACTCTAATAAACACACGCGACACGTAATCCCAGAGATCTGACCGTATTTCACAAAGCAGAGCAGACTGCGTTGTGTTTAAATATCAGGAGGAGGAACTTCAGCGTCTTCCTACAACACAAGCGATAAAACATCTTAAACATAAAACTCAGCACTAGCAGCAAATGTTAGCTAGAAGACAAAAACGTGTCTTCGCACAGCACTGAGTGAGAATAACAGCTCTTCTGTTCCAGCATGTTGTTCCTGACGATCAGCTGCGAGAACAACAACGTCACTTTCCTCACAGCCGTACAGAAGAGCCGTGCTCTCCATCTGAGCGAGCTAACATAGCTAGCAAAGCGCTTCATCTGTACCAAAGTCAGCTCGCTAACGTTATAAAGAAGGAGTCTACTGGCGTAAAGGTATGAAGGTATGAATCTGTAATCATAATAAATGAAAACTAATCTTTATGATGTTACAGTCAGTGTTTCCAAATGCGACGAATTTACACTGCAAATAAACTCCTATTCGGACGGGATTTGTTTTCCAGGCATGTGTGTGTGTGTGTGTGTGTGTGTGTGTGTGTGTGTGTGTGTGTGTGTGTTCAGTAACATTGTCAGATAAGTGTTCTGTGTAAAAATCACAGAGATGGGCGTGTCTTCACAGCATAACACTAAAAACTACACACACACACACACACACACACACACACACACACACACACACACACACACTTCATTTTAATACACAACGATTGTTTTGATCTTTATTATAAGCGCTTGTTGTAAGGGGCGTGGCCAGTTGTGATGATCATTAGTAGGTCACATGACCATAACATGTCTGTGGTGTGTGATAGGAACTGAAGCAGGACTCACTCCTCTGACTCGCCCTTTTACACACTCAGACTGTGGGAATAATCACACTCCACACCTTCACATGCAAAACTAATCCTGTCCGAGCGGGGCTTTAGACGTCCAGGTCTTATAACAGAGTGATTTTTAAAAAGATTTTTGAGAAAAGCAGTTCATATTTCAGCACTGATTTATTTTTTATTTATTCTATTCTTAAAATAAATCCCACACCTCCTTTAAACACACATTTATTCCACAAACATAATAAGACTGATTTAAATATTAGTCTCATGGCCCAGATGTGTTGTGCAGACGGACTGCTTCTGAGCCGCAGCGGCTCGGATTAAACACATCAGACTCGAGGGCTGAGTCGAATCAGATGATAAGAGCTCAATAATAAACATGGACTGGGAAAAAAATGACTTTGAATGTTGACTAATTCAACTAATAATTCTCTTTATTAGATTATAGATATTAGCTTTTAAACAAATATAAGATTATTAAGTTTATATCTAAATATTCTTACTCATTATAAGCCTGATATGGATATGGAGATAGATTGAGTGTTGATATTATATGATGTTATTATGTAATAATCTCATTATGAGAAATGTTAGATAAGTCACTTGGTTAGAGAGAGAGAGAGAGAGAGAGAGAGAGAGAGAGAGTATATTTGCAGTGTATTAACTTTGATAAAAGCCCATCTGCAACCCTCCTCTGAAAACCGACAAAATGATCCCAGGACTGAAAGTTCATTAAGAATAAATCATCATGCTAAGAGAATAACATGGAACATGGCTCCACTTTATCATTTCTTCCCCCGACCTGGACCGGACCAGAACGCGCGGCTTTCCCACCTTTTACCACGAAGATCCTTTGCAAGAGGCTTCGAACTCCAGAGAACCTCTGAAAGATTATTCCAGACATCTTTTATTTTCAGCGTAAACACTCGAACACGCATGCGTTAATCAAATCACGCGCGTTTTTGTCTCCGCATGAAACTCACCTGCAGTAGCGCAGAGAAGAGGAAGCAGTGGCTGAGCAGAAAAGGCACAAAGCCCAAAGTGAGCGCGAAATAATCTCGGCCACGCATCCTTGCGGTGGGTTGACGGTCCGGCGCGCGCCGCGAAACTCTTCCGCTCCGGCGGATTCAGCGCAGCGTCGCGAGCTGATCGGCGGCGGCGTCCTTCCTCTCGAGCTGCTCGCTACTCTGAACCCCGAACATTGTCGCCCACCTCTGCCATCAGTGGGTGGCATGAAGAAGAGAAGGGACGAGCGCACGCGGGGTCCGAGCGACTGGCGAATCCGCTCACACACGCTGCCGGCGCGCGCGGCCCGGACCGCGAAGTTCTCCGGGACTCATCGCTGCTCGGCGCGCGCGTCCGTCGCCGGTCGATCTGATACGGCTGGGCGATTAATCGGCGCAAAAGTTTGCGCTGTGCGCTGTGCAGACGCGACGCTCCGCGCGAGCTCGCAAGCCGAAGTGCACGCGGAACGTTTCATCACTTCTGAAGCGCCGCCCCGAGACGCAAAAAGAAAAAAATAACATCAAATAAATAAATAAATAAATAAATAAGGACGCGCTATCGTCATATCAGCCTGTAGCGCCCGGTTCTCAGCGACTTTCTCACTGTTTCATACACACTTTACAGCAGTGCAGTGTGGCCTGATATTCTCCCTTAGCGACACTGAGACGGCGTCATAATTATTGGCACCCTTCATTACATACAGCAACATTCGACCAATCAGCCAAACAGGACAAAAAGTCCAGCAGATGTCTGTCCGTCCGTCACCTGTCCAGCTTCCCACTGTAGCCTTGAGTGACAGGCGTGAAAGTCGACGTGTTCTTCTGCTCATCCACCTCAAGGTTCGACGGGTTGTTCTTTCTGAGATGCTTTTCTGCTCACCACGGTTGCACAGAGTGGTTATTCGAGTGAGCGTAGCCTTCCTGTTTTCCCATTTTCATTCCTGGTTATGCATCATACAGGTTACCTTTACCTGTACACGGTTAACTTACTGCCCCATAACCCTGTTACCTCAGTTTAGCTTTAGCTATTTGCGCTAGTAGTTGGATGCTAACTGCGTTTCGTTGTCTCTGTACTCGCACTCTGACAAAGACAATGAAGTTGAACCTGACCTCTTTATCTGGATCTGTGAACGTTTTTATTAAATGGTGTGTGTGTGTATGTGGATGATGCATTGGTTTATTCCAAACAATAAGTTTTCTTTAAAATACTGAGTTACAGCCTCTTGCTGTAACATCTACCAAGCTTATGCTACATTCACACTCGCTTGTGGGTGTGTAGTGAGTGTGTACTGTTGTCGTATGAGAAATGGGAGTAACCAAAGTACACAGCTTACAGCCCACTCTACAAGTCAAACACACCACTTCAGTTTAAAATCAGTCACAGTTTGATTTATTGGTGATTGCTCAGCTTTATACCAGCTTAAGATTAGATTAGCAAAGTGAGCTAAATGTACTAGCTATGTACTCTGACCAGAGGCACCGCTGATCTCTGCTACTTCCTCCCAAGTGTTATTTTTCTTCCTACTATCACTCCAACACGTTTAATGAGAAGTCGTATATGACATTGACGGACATCGTCACAAAGCAGCGTTATGGAAATGAATCAAATCCAGATGTAAATTTTAAATGTGTGAATTTATCCCTAATGAGCGAACCAGATGTGACGGTGGTGAGGAAAAACTCCCTGAGAGGACATGATGGAGAAACCTTGAGAGGAACCAGACTCTAAAGGGAACCCGTCCTCATCTGGGTGACAGCGGATACTGCGATTATAGATCATTTCTCTTCTATAACTGTGTACTATATAGTCAAAAAGTGCAATTGTGCAACCGGGAACTTATGAGCTTTTGAGCATTATGAATACGAGCATCAGAGTTACTTCTGAATTCATTACAGTTTTAACTTAAAGGCTATTTTGTTGCTGTTCGGTGATGGAGACTTGAGACATGCAAAACTGTTCATAGCACTTGCAGTCCTAAGGCTATCCATGGAAGAACATCCACAGCCATCTTCATGGTTTCTAAGTGGAAGCTTCCACAGTAATCTCATGTAGCTTCAGGCTGCCGGTGTGGGTTCATCCTCAGCAGTAGCGAATGGTTTCCAAGTGATTAGAGCTCCAAACCGGGAGTAGAGCATCAGGGTGGATCAGGGAGGTCTGGAGAGACGGACGGCCTGATCACTGGTATCTCAGGAGTAGCATGAAAGAGAGAGAGAGAGAGAGAGAGAGAGAGAGAAAGAGAGACTGTTTAACACAAAACACTAATTTTCACTAATTCATTAATTTAGTGCTCATATGCAACCAGGTTTTAGTAAAATATGCTGATACTTAGCAGAATTCATGATGACATAAAGCTTAATAAAAGCTGGAAAAGAGCCCAGATTGTCCTTAATGGCCTTTATAACTGCTTGTGTACTTTTATATATCCATCATATCCACATCACCTGGCCACTAACTAACTTCTGGACAGAAAGAACCTGACATCTGTGAGTGACGCCATGATGACGGAAGATGAAGGGACATATACATGTTTGGAGAGAAAATATTACTAGTGCCCCCAGAAAAAGGTTTCTCCAATTGTTTAAGTGAAACCTTTATATCATTTTCCTGTAATGTTTGTTTCATACAATTATATTTGTCCATTCTTTGAAAGGGTGCCATTAATTTTGGAACATGCAATGCAGAAAAGAGCACAGAGGTGAGTAATCTGTTGGCCATTCCTCCTCTCCGCAGTAAAATTCATGGCTCTGATCTGGCTGGAAAAATCTATCGGAGCATCCAGACTTCCTGTCTCTCTCTCTCTCTCTCTCTCTCCCTCTCTCTCTCCCTCTCTCTCTCACTCTGCTGAGCCCTGGCTCATGGTGACAGCTCAAGTTTTACTGCGTTGCAGAAAATCCACTCCTTATTTTAATTAGACAGAAGTGCTCCCTGATGTGACAACCCCAGATGAGGTTCCTCCATTAGACTGCCACGGCCATAAATTCTCCTTCAGATAAATCGAATCTTAATTTATAGGCTGAGGTTTACGCAGCGAGAGCGATGCTGTGCTGCTGACACCTGACAGCGTCTCGAAATGCGGAAATGGCGTTTCTGCTGAGGTGCGCCGATCGATCAGACGATATATATATATATTTTTATAATCTTCTGGGGACAAATTAATTTACTCAACAGGGTAAACACTGTGATTATCGACTTCAGCCTGGAGATGATGTCCAAACTGTAGCGCAAATCATTAATCACTGACTCTTTATTAACTTCTGAGCTGCTAAACCTGTGGAGAAAAAGGTGCTCAGCTACAGCACACTGGATCTGCTATTTATGCAACAGAGCCGTCGGATTCTGGATTGTGATTGGTCAGAAGGTGTTGATTAGTTTTCTATAAATATTCGTGTTTTTATTCAGTGCACAGGTTCATAGTAATGCACTCGTTCTAATACATAATCGTTTCTATAGTAACAGCTCACGAATGTTAAACATAATCATATAAGAGGAATAAGATTTGGGATGTGGCTGTTACAGGAACATCTAAACTCTATCAACAGCTCAATTATGATAAGATTATATCGCAAAGTCTTGATGGAGTTAGAAGTATAATGTGGGGCAAAGCCCAGGTGTGGAATTGTGCATGCTCTTCCCGTATCTCAGGGTTCCCCGGGTTCCTAAAACATGCTGGTAGATGCATTGGATGTGTGTGGATGAGTGTGTAAATTGCCATTCCATCCAAGGTGTATTCCCACCTCCGCCCAGTGTTCCTTACCGGGATAAAGCAGTTACTCATTTTTTCATTTATTCATCCTTCTCTTTATCTGCAGATCACTTACCGAGGTTTATATTTTAGAATTTGTTGCTAAAGACGAGTTTCCATTATTTTTGGAAACTCGTCTTTAGCAACACCTTGACCACACTGTGCTCTACTCAAAAAAATACTGATCTGCTTATTAAAAAAACTCCCCATAGTTCAGTAACCCTAGTTTTCTAAACATGAAACAGTGTGGCTTCTGTAGCAGGTCTTCAGATCTGTGGCTTCTGTAGCAGGTCTTCAGATCTGTGGCTTCTGTAGCAGGTCTTCAGATCTGTGGCTTCTGTAGCAGATCCTCGGATCTGTGGCTTCTGTAGCAGATTCTCAGCTCTGTGGCTTCTGTAGCAGATCTGTGGCTTCTGTAGCAGATCCTCGGATCTGTGGCTTCTGTAGCAGGTCTGTGGCTTCTGTAGCAGGTCTGTGGCTTCTGTAGCAGGTCTGTGGCTTCTGTAGCAGATCCTCGGCTCTGTGGCTTCTGTAGCAGGTCTGTGGCTTCTGTAGCAGATCCTCAGCTCTGTGGCTTCTGTAGCAGATCCTCTGATATGTGGCTTCTGTAGCAGGTCTGTGGCTTCTGTAGCAGATCCTCAGATCTGTGGCTTCTGTAGCAGATCCTCGGCTCTGTGGCTTCTGTAGCAGGTCTGTGGCTTCTGTAGCAGATCCTCAGATCTGTGGCTTCTGTAGCAGATCCTCAGGTCTGTGGCTTCTGTAGCAGATCCTCGGCTCTGTGGCTTCTGTAGCAGATCCTCAGGTCTGTGGCTTCTGTAGCAGATCCTGAGGCAGATCCTCTGCTGCATTTGATCCTGTTACATGTATTCATGTCAACTATTTAACAGAAGGAAGCTCAACAGACCAGAGACTAGTTACCGAGAGAGCTAGAGACATTTGCTCAGAGAGGGAAGTTTTACAGACTTCCACAGATTTTAAAAAATGTATTTTCCCTCTCTAGTCTGAGTGGTGAAGTGCTGATGAAGACAATCTTTAATGATGACAGAGAAATGTGAGTTTTGTTCTCCACTTCAGCTTCAAAACATGAAACATCTGTTCAGAGTCTGTGGCACTAATCAAAATATTATCACTATTCAGCCATTTAGGAACTTTGTAAGCAAGTTATGTGTTTGCTGGACTTACATACATTTTTGATGACCTAGAGGAGATATAAAGCAATATGAATACATGAACAGATAACGAATAGGAGGCACACTATTGTTTTTCATAAAGCTCATCAGAAAAGCTTCACAGGACACGTGGATGGGGCTGGAGGTGTGCATCGGGACTGGGAGGGTTGTAGAGTTTGTATTTAATTAACAACTTTCTGTCTAGGCCACGCCCACTTCACGTTTAAATCCAAATATAGGTCCAGATACTGGCATTGAACAATTCTAGGTAGCACTCCATAAAGTGCTGAAACTGTATATACAAATAATTAAATATCATATCTGTAGCATTTCCAGCATTACGTATTATGTACACACTCACCACTTTAATCCCTGCTACCATCCAGCACCAACACAATCTGGACGCAGCACTCCATGAGCAGCTGTGTAATGCTCTTAAACGGATAAAGTTTGTGTCATTGTTGTGATGTTGATGTGGGAGATCAGCAGGAATCTCACTGCAGGTTGTACACTGTACTTGTTGACATGACAATCAACTTGACATTTTTAAAACTTCCAAATGTATGCTTTTTTTGACGAAGTTCTTGCTGTCGTGTTCAGACTGGACTTGATTTCCGGTGCAAAACAAACGACTCAGCAAGACGCTGTGAGTTCGACGCAGCTCCTAATCAGGAGGACGAGTTGTCTCTAGGCCAAGTCGATCTCATTTCATTAGCCGAGACTCTGAGCACAGCACAGAGTAGATTAAAAAATGGGCAGAGGGGCTGTTTGTGTGTTCTGACAACGAGCTGATCAAGCTTCTTGATGTCAGGAAGTCCAGCGTGGTCTTCCTGCCTGCTGACTGACCTTAAAGACGCTCTAATCCACTTTAGGGAAACGATGGATGACTCTGTGTACATTAAGGTAGACCTGTCTGATGGTGCATTTGATAGAGACCGGCCCATTAGAGGAGCTCTCGCTGCTGCTCAATCAAGATCAGCTCTCTCTCTCTCTCTCGCTTTATTTCTCTTCTTATCTCTCTGTCTCATAAAAACCTCCTTATCTGTTCTTCTCTGCTGGACCACTGCTAGTTGGACTTATTCATTTACGTGAATTGGGAATCGTGCTGAGCACGGACGTCGCGTTTCTTTGCGCTCGTCGTCTCTGATGCTCCAGTTTTCATGGCAGTAGAGCGTAAATATAGACTCGGAGTCTCCTCCGTGGACGTGACGTCAGCGAAACATGAGAGCGCAGTGATCTATATGGGATGACTATAATAGGTATTATCAACCAACATCTTCAGTGTCTCAGAAGTGTCGAGGGAGAAACCTGATCTTCTCCAAAGTGCTCAGCTGCCGTAAAAACCTCGAGGAACCACAGCTGATCTCCGTCAACCCCCGAGGCCACGGTTTAGCCTGACATCATGTCTGGTGTGCTCCTGTCCAAAAACACTGTCTTAGCACTTGGTCTGTAACAGCAGCACTGAGCTTTATATCAGTTCTAATATGTTTTCGTTTCTATAGTAACAGCTCCCTCACACGTGAAGGTTTCTGTAAGGAGTCTCCAGTGTCGGCTGTTTTTGATTATTTTCCCATAACAGTACCATACAGAGTGTTTTATTCCTTACATAAAGCACAAGTTCCAGAAAAAAAAACCAGGCTGTTCATTTTGAATTTTGCTGATTTAACAGAACAGAAGGCCAGGAAGCTTTTTATATCACAGGAGATAATTCGAAGCGGGGATGTTTCCCTATTCATTTCCTGATGAGCACAGCTCTTTACAACACCACACAAACGGCAAGTAATTACATTCACAATCATTTGCATCTCTGATTTGGATTGGTCATTCACGAGTGACTGCTACAAAGCCCCTGGGTCTTTCTCAATACCAATAACAGGAAAATGGATTTAGGAAGAATGTTCACAAGGACACAGGAATGGAGAATGCGCCAACGTTTGTTTAAAATGCACCGTGTACTCGCTATTGCGCAATATCTCTGAGCGTATGTATTGTACAAAAGCATGCTGGATTTCCTGGATAACTTTAATAACAAGAAAAAAATGGTTCAAATAAACTGTTCATTTGCATCTTGATAGTTTATACAGCTTCTTCTTCTTCTTCTTCTTCTTCTTCTTCTT
>JAKKZN010000019.1:15500126-15514939 GCA_033441825.1 Pangasius elongatus | reverse complement strand
AGTGCCACTGTCTCTAAACCATACAGCATGGCCGCTCTCACCACTGTCTCCTACACCTTCCCCTTGATTCTCACTGATACTTTTCTATATACTATACTACACTATACTGTTCTATACCTGTTGTATACTATCTGATACTATACTAGTTGTAATATAATGTAGAATATTCAAACTCACCGAGTGGCTCCACAGTTTTCCCCCAAAGTTGTAAGAGAGATTTCTACAGCAGTTAGTTTCAGTCCACTAATCTGATTGGACGAGCAGCGTTCCAAGCGTGCTGATATTTAGTATAACAGCACCAGGACAGTGTGTGTATCACTCCACTTGTCTGTGTTCACTACATTAAAAAAATCCAATTTTAGCAATATGACTTTAGCACAGACTGACTTACTGTCAGTCAGTTTGTGCGTTCCCATGACAACACACAACGCTCTATCCAGCTCTGGCTTCTTTGTAGTATAACGAGATATTTTTGGCCATATTGTGTCTGAAATGTCAGTTGCTCGATAATAATTTCTTGTTTGTAAAACTGGTGTATAAAAGCAGCGTCACACTCACGGTCGTGCTGCTGTACTGAATATCAGCGCAGCTGAGATTCGGCTGTAGGCCCGAGGCCACGGGTAATCACAGCCACGCTGATAGTCAGTAACACAGCATGATTGTGTGAGTGTGATGTTGCTTTTAAATGAAGTGGAAACGGAAAGTCGTGTTTATTTATTTTTACTTTATTTATCATGTGTAAATGAGGCAGCCACCCGTGCAGTTGACTGGAACGTGCAGTGCCTCAGATTGGTGTTTATTTGTTTTCTCTCGCCTCAGAAATATCAACCAATCAGCATAAACATGGCGTTAAAACATCTGTAGTAAAGTGTGATACAATTCCGGCCAAAATCAACACTTAAACATGACATCATAATACTACGCTATGAGAGAGATGCTGCTAGCCTGATGTTGATTGTTTTCCCAAAACAGCACATCCTGTAGTGTTTAACCTTACAGCGATTTGCCAATTCGATTTTTTTATTTATTTATTAAAGAACAACATGTCATACTTTGTAACTATTTCTAGTTGCATTTAATGTCGTCTACAAAACGAGTTAGTTCCTGTTCTCACTTACGTTATTGCAGCTATAAACTGCAGCTATAAACTGTAAACGTCATTCCCTCATCAGCGTCACTTTTCTCTCTCTTGAGGTTAAGACAAAAACCGTGTTACCAAGAAACCAGTAAAGTCACAGCTTCACTTCTGACTGGTACAAAGCGCTGACACTCGAGACTCCTTCCATAGATGCTAAAAAAAAACATCACACCATATCCAAATCTGTTTATGTGGACTTCCTGTGAACGAGCCGTTACTATAGAAACGAGCGCATTAATATAAACCCGTGATGTGCAGCTGCACTACCGTCAGAGCTGCTGTTATAGGAAACTAATCAACACCTTCTGACCAATCACAATCCAGGATTCGACAGAGCTGTGGGATGAGCTAGTGTGAGAGTGCTATATAGCCTGCTGTATTATTCTGTAGCTACATTAGAAATAAACTGGAAATAAAACTGGTTTAAATAGTGAAATATTAGGAAACAATGCTGTATGTGTGTTTTAACTTAAAGATACAAACATACTCATTTAATCTGAACTACAATTTTAGAAAAAAAAGGGTTCCTTAGGAGTTCTTCAAAGCATGGTTCTTTAAGCATTGCTAGCTTAGATCCGACTTTTCTCCAAGAGTGTACTGGTAATGTTTTTCTCTCATTCATCTGCTTCGTCATTCATGCTTTGTTTATGTACACGATTAGGAGGAAAATGGGTTCTTTAAGGGTTCTTTGATTAGTGCTTGGAGCTCTTTCTGACCAGGAAACACTGCTGTACGGTTCTCCATAGACACTTTAATGGTTTCCTCCAAACAGACAGCCGAGGAACCCTTAACGGCTCTAGACAGCTTCATTTATTTCTGTTGTTTAACGATTCTTTAATTTCAATGCGCTTTAGAATAAATACTCTGCTTAGCCTTTTTATTTTCTTATATGTAAACTTAGGGAAAAAATGGGTTCCTCAGGAGTGTTTTGAAAAGTGCTTGGAACCCTCGCTGACAGGATTTCACACAGAAAAAAACAAATGAAGAAACCTTAAGCTTTCTGTAGATCTTTTCTATATCCAGTAGTGTATTTCTCTCATTTAATTTACCTTTAATCAGGTAATAATTGAGGGTTGTACAATGAAGCTTTTGTGGTGTCTACAGTGTTTAACCCTTTATATATATATATATATATATATATATATATATGGTAATAAAAATAAATGTTATTTCTAGAGCAGATTTTATATACATTTCATACATGTGCTGCTCAATCAAGCAATAAAAGAAAGAGTGAAAAACAAATTTGGAATAAAATGAAGATGATGATGATCATGGTTGTTGTTATTATTATTATTATTATTATTATTATTATTATTATCAGCAGCCTGCTATTTAACACACTGCAAGCAGAGCAGTGTGCTGTTTGTTCCAGTAGCCTACATGTGCACATCATTGTTGTTGGAGCGAGTGGGCGTGGCCTGAGGTGTGTGTGTGTGTGTGTGTGTGTGTGTGTGTTGGGGGGGGTGGACTGAATAAAGTGGGCGGGTCTAATGATGGACAGTTTATGTAATGAGCAGCGCGGACACGAAGCCAGTATAAATACCGCTGTGCGTCTGAACCAACACTTCATTCACGACTTAAGGAGAGACGATCTGCGTTACTGCAGCACCCTAACGCACACAGTCGCATAAAACAAGACACACACACCATACACACACACACACACACCATACACACACCCCGAGGCGACTCTCTCTCTCTCCCACACACACACACGGGAGGTTTGTGGAATAGTGAACATGCGAGGACGGGACGGATAATAAGACTGGATCCAGCGCTTCACCTTCACCTTTTGGATAACCTGGAAATTTGAACGCGCCTTTTGCGCACGGACGAGCGGCGACGCGCGCAGGAATATATCCCCTTCTTCTTCTCCTCCTCGTACTTTTGTGTGTGCTTTATTTATTTATTTATTTATTTTTTTCCATTCTTTGAAGCCTTCCTTCCACTTTGGAATAGGAGCTTTCATTTTTTTGGTAGGAAATATCCCCGCGGGTGACCCGGCTGCCCCGCCACAGCATTCTGGGAAAATATAAAGGATGGCAGCTTGGTTCACCTTTCTGATCGCATGCTTCAGCGCGCTCCTAACGCAGGTAAATAAGCCATCATCTTCATCATCTTCATCAGCTTCATTAGTTCTTTTCCTGACCCTGCTGCAGCGCAGTGATGAAGAACCAAAACACTGCAAATAATCATAATCATAATCATAATCATCATAATCATATGATTTGAGCAGCTCAGAGATGAGAAACAGATCCTGACTTGCACAGTCTTAATGCATGAAAACACAAAGCTGCATCTTTTTCCAAATGTCTGTATTTCTGTATTATTTTTTTTTCTTTGAAAGAAGACCTTTCCTGAAGTAGACCTGCATGAGCATGAACACAGGCATTCAGTTCATTCAAGCACACAAGTGCAAAGCAGTAAAATAACTGTTCAGTGTCAAAGGAAATTAAAAAAAAATAAATCTAAAACAGGACTAGTGGTGTGTGTGTGTGTGTGTGTGTGTGTGTGTGTGTTGTGTGCTGGAGCAGCTGTAAAGGATTAACTGGGTTTTGTTGTTTTGTTGTGTTGTGCTTTGGAAAGCCTATACAGCAGAGCAACGCGCTGGTTATTAACACATGATTCATTAGCAAATGGTTAACTGTAATTGCATCATCTTTAGAAAAGCTTGAGTTTCTGCATGTGGGATAGAAAGGAACTATTTCTCGATACGCAGTGATCAGGAGAGGTGTGTGTGTGTGTGTGTGTGTGTGTGTGTGTGTGTGTGTGTGTGTGTGTGTGTGTGTGTGTGTGTGGTCTCATCAGGTCTCATCAGCCACTGACTATCTATCACACTATCCATTAAACTGGTGCTGTAGAGAGCTAGATTACACTCAGAGAAATGAAGGTGTCGAACTTTACCTGGACTTTTCCCTTGTTGCCTGGTGGTGCCATTAACCGAAGCATCTTAGGTACTCTTAGTGTGTATGTTTATACCTTTAGAAATAATTTAAGCTGCATATATGAACCACTTAAGCTTTAAAACATACCCCAAAGGTGCACCTTCCCAGGTAAAAGATACACACCTTTACTTCTGAGACGCTACCTGCAGACTAATGCATCTTTTCTCTCTCTCTCTCTATATATATATATATATATGTATATGTAGATATTCGGATCTGGTGTTTTCGAGCTCGAGCTCCACGAGTTCAAGAATTTTAAAGGTCTGCTGGCGAGCGGAACCTCATGCAGACCGGACTGCAGGACTTTTTTCCGTGTTTGTCTGAAGAACTACCAGGTGTCCGTGTCTCCAGGGGACTGCATCTTCGGCAGCGCCGTCACCCCAGTGCTGGGCTCCAACTCGTTCAGGATGGAGGGAGGACACCTGAGCACACCCATACGCCTGCCCTTCAACTTTGGATGGCCGGTAAGAGTTAAAAAAAAGTGCAGTCGGAAAACTTTGTCTTAACTAAAGCTGAAAGCAAGAGTGTGAGATTATTGCGCAGGAAATTAAAGCTGCGGTATGTAACAGTGCTGTGCACAGTTTACACCTGCACTGCTGCGTGAACTCTTAGCACTCATGCAGTCAGATTTCACGTTGCATGAATGACGTAAATGATCAGTTTTCTTGGCTGTAATTACAGATGTATTTATGACATTTTCCCCTCTTAGGGATCATTTTCTTTGATTATTGAGGCCTGGTATTCACCCTCGGAGGATCCACCTGTAGGTAAGTACTTCCACTTTTATCCACCAGAGGGCGACACTATTGTACACACTAACCAAAGCAAAGCATTGTTAGTTTTTCATTTCTGTAAGGTATCACTCTAGGTTATGGCCACTAATATATATATATATATATGCTATATGCAATTTTATTGTTATGGCTGCTCTTTTAATCAAAAAGCCTTTGTGTAGTAAAAATAAGGAAAGCTGTTGTTTTTTCTGAAGCACACGTACAGCCGTGGAACTGCATTTTCCTCTCGCTTCAAAAACACCTTCACATTCTCATACTCGAACACAATTGGACTTCCTTTGGTTTATTTTTGGCGTGGGAAAGAGCAGTGGGCTTTGGTGAGAATAGTCAACGCTTGCCAAAACCATCCGACTGCACTTTCCTGTATTTTACACCTTTCTGTGTCCCGCCCTTTGGAACGGGATAATAGCATGGGAATGTTTTTCGCTCGACTTAAAGGAAAAAGGAAATTCGTTGTTTTGTTTTTTTTTTTAATTCCTATGGATTAGATTAGACCTTGAAGGAGAGTCCATTACAAAGAGTGTGTGAAAGTATGTTTCTTATATTCACAGTTTGACCTAAATGTTTTTTTTTTCTTTCTTTCTTTCTTTCTTTCTTTTTCGTCCCTTTCATAGACACAAACAACCCCGACTTACAGATTAGTTCTTTTGCCATCCAAAGACAGCTGGAAGTAGGGGCTGAGTGGTCTCAGGATGTCCAAAGCGGTCAGCAGACGGAGCTAAGGTATTCTTACCGGTTCATCTGCAATGAAAATTACTACGGCGACAGTTGTTCCAAAATATGCACGCCCAGGGACGACCGTTTTGGCCACTACACCTGCAACCCAGACGGGCAGTTATCCTGTCTCCCCGGCTGGAAGGGGGAATACTGCGAAGAACGTAAGCAATCAGAGATCACCACGCACTGGCCTTTAGGAGACTGCTTGAGGGTCTGCTTTAGTGCTTCACCTTGCTCTCATCAGACAGGAAAAAAAAACCTTGCTTTCTCAGGTGCACGTGGGGCCTCTGTTTTAACTGGCCGACCTCATAACCTTGCATTTTTAACGTTTAAAAGAAATTCAGATGTGATCCAGGCACTTCATGCTCCTGGAGATCTGTCGCTCTGCAGAGTTCATTTCAAACCATCGCCCTGCACCTGAGGAGCGATATCCGCCGAGGTGTTCTGTAGTAGCTTATTCCATCCAGATGGCTTTAAATGAAACTCTGCACGGTGATAAATCCACGGTGTAGGCATTTCCCCCCCCCCCCCTCAATTTCCAGTACAAATTTTCTAACTCATTTGAGTTTTGATGCAGGGCTTCTTACACCTTTTTGCATCCAGGGATCTCTTCAACTTTTAATATTGATTCATTTTAATCTCACAAAACCCTTTTTTTTAAAGAGACAAATTGACGTTATTTATACGCTGCTTGTTTCCGTGTTAATGAGGTTCGGTTCAACCATATAACCATAACTCAGAACATAACGATAAAAGGCGTGTGACGATCACGAGTCAGAAAAAAAAGGGTACTAAACTGTACCTTTTGTCGTCTCTTATCTTTTGTACCTTTTATATCCAGTAAATGTGGATGTAGTGTACCTTTAAAATAAAGCGAAAATAAAGATTTATCATGCACACCTTTTAGAGTAAAGCTCTAGCAGTAAAGGTGTATGTAAGTAAAGGAACCACTCCACTGATAAGGAACGGTACAGTTTAGTGCACTTTGAGAAGCTTGGGTGGATTTTAAACCAAAATCTGGCAACCCTGCTGGAAACATGTCCAATATGTCAAGCCAGCTGCTTTCTCTAGCAGTCTGAGTAGCAGTCATTATGGTTAATGCCATTACTGAGAGCCCCATGCGGTTTACTTCGCCAAATGCTCCGAGTTTGGATCTGGTTTCGGTTCTGGTTTTGTGCCCTCTCGTGCGTCTTGTCGATTTGTAGCTCTTCACAGAGCAATACCGCAAGTATTTCGTCTATTTTATTACTGTGGCTTTATCAGCGTGACACTATACGTCACTATAGATCAGAAGATGTCTGGCATGAACCGCTTCAGACCTGAATCTGAAATTGTTATGCATTTTTATGCCCTACATTTCAACCCCCTGGTACATGAGATGAAGAAACGTGTATTTTGTAACATGGCTAGAACTTTTCTGTTTGTATTTAAATTCTTTTGTATAGTTTACCCAGAACTTTCTCATAAATATGATCTTAAATTTATGCATTTTTTTGCGAAAACTGTGAATAGCTGTGACCTAGATTACAGGGGGAGTGGAGGGATTAAAATATATGGAGAAGCATCAATTTGGGGTGAAAGAGTAGTGCGCATGCGCAGGCAAACCTTTGCTTATTATTAGGGAAATGGGATAAACTGGGGCGCTGTGTGTGTGTGTGTGTGTGTGTGTGTGTGTGTGTGTGTGTGTGTGTGTGTGTGGGGGCGCGCGCCGCGAGAGAGACAGAGGGAGCGCGTGCTTGGTAATTTAATCCCGGGCGAGCACGCGCCACCCTAATCGCGGCGTTATTATCCGCCACGCGCCGCCGTTGCGCGCGCTCTCATTGTGGCTCTGCGGCGTGGCAGCTGCAAAATTACGGCTCGCGCGGCCTGAGAACAACAATAGCGGCAGCTGTCCGTTTTTTTTTTTTTTTTTTTTTTTTTTTTTTTTTTTAAATTGAGATGGAGCATCTGTTCCGGTCTAAAAAAGCAGCAGTTCAACCCACTTTACAAGAAAAAAAAAAAAAAAAAAAAAAAACTCGGAGGCCAATTACAAACAGCGAAGGCACCCACACCTCACAGGTCCTGTCCAATCAGGTGCTCAGAAACCAGGCAGGGGGCGTGGCCAGGTTAGCTCCAACGATAATATTGGGGTGGTACGGAAGCCTTGGCTATTCCAACGTTGTAACGTAAATAAAAATAACTAGCAAGTCAAATTCTCTCGATTTCCCCCCAAAACCTCCAAAGTTACAGTGAAAGCGTTTACCTCAGAGCTTTATTTCATATTTATTATTAATAATAGTGAATCTACACAGCAAAGCTAAGCTAGTTCGTTAGCCGAGAGTAGCTACCGCGAGTATGTCGGAAGAGCGTTGTCATGGTTACAGTGTGCCTGTCGCGTGCGCTGCTTTTTTATATATCCACACAAAAAGGCGCCATGTTTATGTACAGACAAGCAGCTAAAGTCAGGAGAGTAAATTTATTTCCATGAAGTCATGGAATAGATATCTCCTATTGTGTCCAAAATTAAGAACTTTCATATTTCACAGTGTCTCACACAGACAGACATACAGATTCTCCTTCCTTTTCCTTAATTTCTCCTCGGTTTTGCCCCTTTGAGCTGTAAAACAAATATTTTGGCTTAACAACTCATTATTCCAAGATACCATGTCATTATTTCGACTTAATCTCATTACGTTGACATTAATATCTCGTTATTTCCACAGATTATCTCATTATTTCAAAAGCCAGACGTTGCTTCAGTTAAATTCGGTTATATGTCTAATCTCCAATAATCAAAATAATATGTAAGAAATAATGAGACAAGTCGAAATAACACGTTGTTAAGTTGAAATAACAAGATATTAATTAGAAATAATGAGGTATTAAGTCGAAATAACAAGATAGTAAGTAGAAATAACAAGTTATTAAGTCAAAAGAACAAGATAGTAAGTTGAAATAACAATATATTAAGTGTAGCAATCTAGAGTGGGTCAAAATGCTAATCCACAAGGGGAAAAAATGACATTATGGTGTTACTGTAGCCCTGTCTGTGTACGACCTGCGTAGGATCTCCATCAGACATAAAAAAAAGGCACACAGCTAAGCAATATTTGTTTACAGAAAAGTCATAGCTAGTCAAAGTCAAACCTTAGTCTACGTCTTATGACGTAAGCTAGTGCTATCAAGTCAATATCTTTAGCTAACGGTAGAAAACCAAAGTTGTGACAACAAATAATAAATATCATTAACATAAAGAAAAGGTTTGATCAGTGTTTGCTCAACTGTTTGTTTGTTGTTGGGCCCGGGAGTAGTTCTCTTCTGTGTTAGCTAACTAAACTTACTCGTTCCTCACCACTGGACAATGATGATATGAGTTTCCCAGAGACTAGCCTATTACCATGAGATTTACCAAGTTGTTTGCTAGTTTGATACTATAATATAACATTGATGATAAGAAAAATAAGGATAAAGTCTTATGGGGTGGTACAGGCCACCCCTTAGCTACACGCATGACTGAGACTGAGGGACTGATACCTGATACTGATACCTACCAAATGATCGCAGTTGTTCTCACTGATGCTGCTTAATTCACATTAATAGTACCATAAAAGTTTATTTATTATGCAACATTGATGTATGGATTGTTCTTGAAGTTAGTGGTTTATTATTTGAGTTCCTGTGGCACTAATCGTTATTTCCATTTCCTTCCACAGCGATCTGCCTTAAAGGCTGCAGCGAAGCTAACGGCAACTGCTCCAGCCCTGGAGAGTGTGTGTAAGTACACAAGCTGGAAATATTCATTTTTGGCACCAATTAATGGATCAGTATTCCACTAATATTCTCATATCTCATTTTATACAAAACTGAATAGTACACAAATCCCCACAATGAACGTTTTAGCCAAGATGATTGAGCGCAAGGTGCAATTTAGTAAACATTCACGGTCTGTGATTACGTAAACACAGAGCGTTTTTGGGTTCTCCTCGTAACGAGTGTTGTTCTGTGGTTGTGTGTTGCAGATGCCGAGAGGGCTGGCAGGGAACGTTCTGCACCGAATGTAAGAAACACCCCGTGTGTAAGCATGGTACATGCCACAAGCCGTGGGAGTGTCACTGTAAAGAAGGATGGGGAGGACTCTTCTGTGATCAAGGTGAGGCTGAACACCACCTCAGTCCAAAAACGATCTAAGAACTGATTAAATAAATGACTGATAATAAAAATCAGTCATTTTTTTAACTGATTAAAATTAGTTTAAATGTTTTGATCAACACATTGGTACATTCCTAATATGTATATTAGATTAGATTCAACTTTATTGCCATTGCATAAGCACAAGTTCTACTACAACGAAATGCAGATCCTTAAGGGTTCCTTTTGAGTTATGGAGTTACACAGAACCTTTAATTCATTATAGATGTATGAGTGAGTGTATTATAAAATGGTTTCCCAAGTTTTTGGGAGTTTTTTATAAAACACTTAAGGGTTTCCTCAGAGCGACAAACTAAAGAACCTTTTAGGAAGCGGTATGGATCCTTTATTCAAGCAAACAGCATCCGAAGCTGTAGGACGAAAAAACACACCGATATTCCAGGAATTTCAATATTCCAGTATTCCAAGATCAATTGGTCGGTATCAGAATTCCAGATTTAGAAGCACTGACCTAGCTTCCTTAAAGGTTTTTGTCCATCTGGAGAAACATTTAAATGTTCTACATAAAACTATAAACTCTTTGCAAGAGTAGGAACCCCTTTTTCCGAAGAATAAGAACCTCTTTCTAAGAGTAGGAACCTTTCCGAAGAACAGGAACCCTTTGCTATAAGAAAGAACGCTTTTCTAAGAGAAAGAACCCATCTTCTAAGAGTAGGAGTATTTTCATCAACAGTACATAATGGATTTAGCAATCTGATTAATTTAAGGTTCTATGTGTAACAGGTTGTTTCTCTGAGAACCCTGAACCATTGAAAGAATCAGTTTCTAAGAGTATATACATTATATATATTAGGGATGTACTAATATGATACGTCTTCTGATTCTGATATTATAAATATTGTTGTAAAGGAATTATTGTGACTTATGACACAATACAAATCATGCATTTGGAAACAGGACACGAATTGTTTTATATCTATTAATGATGTGTGTGAAACTGGGATGTTTAAGGGTTTTATTAGTCAGAATGTCAGTAAATCCGTCCAGTTGCACGTACGCAGGGTTTCGTAACTAGCGAGTTGAATCTAGGTCGTGATTTAAGTGCTATCATTCACATTTGACACTAGATCTGAACTTCTGCACCCACCACAAGCCGTGTATGAACGGAGCCACGTGCACGAACACCGGGCAGGGCAGCTACACGTGCACGTGCAGGCCGGGCTACACCGGGGTCAACTGCGAGTTGGAGGTGCGTCACTGCGACAGCAACCCATGCAGGAACCGAGGACACTGTGTGGTGAGTTCTCTTGCTGCTGCTGATGATGATGTCTGAGTGTGAAGCTTAGCGAGCAGTCTGCTAAAAGTCACGTATCTTTCAGGAGCTGGATAATGGCTACACGTGCACGTGTCTGCCGGGGTTCGAGGGCACACACTGCGAGCACAGCCTCCTGACCTGCGCAGACATGCCCTGCTTTCAGGGTGGCAAGTGCCATGAGAGGGACAACGGACGCAGCTATTCGTGCGACTGCCCTAAAGGATACACCGGACTCAATTGTGAGAAGAGGGTGGACAAATGTACGACTCTGCCGTGCGCCAATGGTACGTCCCGTCCCCACCTGCTGTGCGTGTGTGTATGTGTGTGTGTTTACCTGTGTGTAACTGAACACCTGGTGCTCCACAGGTGGTGCGTGTGTGATCCTGGCTGGCGTCCGTATGTGCAGCTGTCGAGCAGGATTTACAGGCCAGCGCTGCGAGATCAACATCAACGACTGCTCCTCGAACCCCTGCGCTAACGGCGGCACCTGTCACGACGGCGTCAACGACTACACCTGCTCGTGCGCTCCGGGGTACGCCGGGCGGAACTGCGAGCTCCACAGCGCCCCCTGCTCCTCGCAGCTCCTCTGCCTGAACGGAGGATCGTGCACCAACGTCCCCGGTGGCCCTCCTGTGTGCCTCTGTCCCAGCGGCTTCATGGGGCAGCGCTGCGACTATTTAGCCGTCACGCACCCCGAACCCGAGCCCCGGGACAACTTCCAGTGGGCCGCCGTGTCCCTGGGAGTCGGTTTGGTGGCTCTGCTCGTGCTCGTGTGTATGGTGGCAATCGCTCTGCGCCACGTCCACAGGCAAGCGGCTGCCGAAAGGACTCACGACACCATGAACAATCAGTCGGACACACAGAGGGACAATCTGATACCGACATCGCAGCTCAAGAACACGAACAAGAAGGTGGACCTGGAGGTGGACTGCGGTCAGGAGAAGTCGAATTACATCCTCAAGAACTACCATTTGGACTACAACTCGTCTAAAGAGTTTAAGGAAAGCCAGACGCAAGAGGATAAAAGTCACAAGTACGAAAAGTGTTTAGAAGACAAAATACCATTGAGTAGAATGTACAGGTGAGTCGAGGAACCCTCTATCAACACTTTGTGAATTAAAACTGAATAAAAAAAAAACCTGAATGAAATCTGCCTCCTAACATGTTTTTAAAAGAGCTCCTGATTAATCTGACCCCTTCCTCTTTCATGATGACTGTAAACGTTGCTGCTTTTCCTTCACGCTAACACCGAGGGTGTGATTTGTGTGTGCAGTGAAAAGCCGGAGTGTAGGATATCAACAATATGCTCCCCGAGAGACTCCATGTACCAGTCTGTGTTCGTAATAGCGGAGGAGAGAAGTGAATGCGTCATAGCAACTGAGGTGAGAAGGAACGAGGGGAAAAAAAAAAGCCTTAATTTCTTTAATATGTCCAAATGGACCACGTGATTGTAATTGTAATTGTAATCGCAATTCTTTTTTTTTTCTTTCAGGTATAAACGACATGACGGGAGGATGAAGATGGAAGATGTGAGGGGGGGAAAAAAAACACAATCAAAGCAGAATTTTCTGGATTGTTTACAAGAAAAAAAAAAAAGAACTGAAAGACTGGAGATGATTTTTTTGTGATGTCCACTCACTGCTGCTCTGAGAAACTTGAGGACACAATAGATGAAGTTTGCTTTTTGTGTACAGACGTGTACAGTCCTGGACGTTTTCTTTTCTTTTCTTTTTTTTTTTTTTGACCCCTACGGTATGGTTTTATGTTTTTTTTTCCCCTGTGAAGCTTGTAAGGAAGAAAAAAAAGCAGGACTTACACTGACTGCACTGCAGGAGGACAAGAGGAGGGGGGGAGTCTTTGGCACAGAGACGTGCCACCTCCCCACATCGAGCGAGTGAGCGTTTTCTCTCTCTCTCTCTCTCTCTCTCTCTCTCTCCCTCTCCCTCTCTCTCTCTCACTATCGTGTGGTAATCACAGACACGTCATCTGCCAACTAATCACTGCGAAGGTGCCAGGGACTTCCAAACCTTCACGCCAGCATCATTGCCCACTATGCAAAAAAAAAAAGAAAAAGAAAAGGAAAAAAACACGGATTGGGAGAGGTGGGTGAACAATCACAGCCTCTCCCATCCCAATCATGAGGAAATGAATGTCTGTACAAAAAAAAAAAAAAAAAGTACAAATCATATCAAGACTGTTTTGTTTCTCCGAGATTGTATGCAGCCCAAATTTCACAAAAAAGCCTTAAAAGGGACGGGACAAACGGAGCGCTCATCTTTGTTGGATTCATGGAAAAAACGAGGAATCGATGCAATCAGGAAAGCAGCAGGGATCGGAGAAAAGAGCAACAAAATAAAATACAAAAAAAAAAAAGACAGACTGCACACCAACCACTGACTGCCTATAAATTTAGACCAATAATGTAATTTTTAAAAGAAAAATGATTATTTGCAGAGTTAATTTAATTACAACACACTGCTCTTTATATGTTTTATACTATTATTTTTTTGTATATAATGCATATTTATAAAAAACAAAAACAAACAAACTGAAGAATAAAAAAATAATAATAATAATTCCTTCATGGCTTGTTTTTGATGTTGAATTAGATATATGTTTCAATTTCTCTTCACATCTCTGAAATAATAATCCCTCTCACCCTTTCGTCGCCCCTTCACTTGTAAATTGGCTTGAAATTCAAATCCGTTGCCTCGGCTACAGGCCCCTCGAGCTGGCGAAGTGCGGGGAGCGAAACAGATGCCCCCAGGGTGCAACCCTGCTCCGCCATAAAAACAGCGGCATATGCCACCCCTCTCGCCCAGCTCCACGTGGCTATAAAGCGCTCGCACGCACGTGGGTTTTTCGGCGCCAACAGCCCTGGCCTCGCCTTCGTGGAGTGGGGTGGGAGGTGTGTGTGGGGGGTTAAAAAGGAGAAACGGTGCTGCTGCTCCCCCTCCCGCTTCCTGTAACCCGTAACAAAAGATGGAGGCCGAGCCGTGCATGTGGTCGTGTCCCGCACAGATGGGCTTCAGGGCAAAGCTGGCACCATGAACAAAAAACAAAATAGCTATGGGCTTTGAAAAAAAAAAAGAAAAGTTTAATTGAGCAATCTGGAGCTTGAACCGGGGATTATTTATTGTCGCTTTTTCCATATGGGTGGCGCAGGGTCACCTGGGTCTCCACTTAACGGAGGAAAGGCCAGAAAGGTCGTCTGTTAGACAGGCTGGAGCTGGAGGGAATTTACGTCCTCCATTAGGAGTGTGAGCTGAGACTCAACAGATTTTAAAAAGATGTGTGCACGTGTTACATGTTTAGGCCCCGTGTCAAAGCCGTGACAAACACCTGAACGCAGGTCTGGTCTGTTTTTTTTTCTTTTCTTTCTTTTTTTTCATCTCGGCCTGGAAATAATTCACCATCCAGTCCGGCGTTGAGCTTCACTGAGCAGAGGGTCAAGGATGTAAAGTACAGGACCCGGGGATTAGCTATTTTTTAGTTATTATTTACGCCACCATCAGCAGTAAGAAAATCTCACACACACACACACACACACACACACACACACACACACACTCAGCGTCATCTGGGTGAAAAGGATGCTTGAAAAGCAACAAGGTTAGCAAAACGCTTCCGTCACATAACACTCGTTATCGCAGTAATTAGTCATGTGGTAAAGCTTTCGACCTGCAACCTGTTACACAGAGACTCTGTGTGTGTGTGTGTGTGTGTGTGTGTGTGTGTGTGTGTGTGTGTGTGTGTGTGTGTGTGTGTGTGTG
>JAKKZN010000019.1:15469550-15480539 GCA_033441825.1 Pangasius elongatus | reverse complement strand
ATCAGATGTGTTAACAGAGGAAATTTGCATATTGGACCTGATAGGCTGTTGTATCTTGTGATGCAATAACCCAACGCCTGTCTGGTGTTCAACACGAGGCAACAATACACGAGTCGAGTAAATTTTTGCATTTCACAACACTTTTTAAAATGATCTGAAGTTGCGTGATTAATATTGTTCAGTCTTAATTAAGTCCTAACACAGATTTTTCATTTTTAATCTCCACTATTATTTTTTTGTTTCTAGATATTCTTTGATTTTTATATAAAACTGAGGTGTTTTTTTTTTCTTCTTTCTCCCCACCGTTCATGTTGTCCGAGACGGAGCCGGTGCCTGAGGCGGGCGAGTTGGTGGGCAGCGGTTCGTCCACGATCACCAGCATGTCGCTGCTGCTCTCATCGGCTGGCAGAGAGCCCGGCTGCAGCTCGCTGCTCAGAGAGATCTGCGCAGAAACACGTCCACACGTCATCATAAAAATCACAAACAAATCCTTCAACGCTGATTTCTTTTCGATCATCCTGTACGTCTGTGCGCTCGCTTCCCTTCGAGCACCACCGGATTCCCAAATATAAAGAAAATTCTTTTATTGAAAGAAATAAGCACTATTTTTACTGAGTAGCAAGACGTGAGCAAATTGAAGGAGCAGAAAGAAAAAAAGTTTTCCTTTAGCGGCTCTCCACGGTACTTGCCGTTCAAGTGGGAAAAATTCCCAGAAGAATTCCAGTTAAATTAGAATCCACTGATTAAACAATAAAAACGTTAAGTCGTTTAAAACAGTGTTTAAAATAAATCCAAACACATCGTCACCCTTGAGAATTAACACTATTAATGAACGTAGGTTCGGCGTTAAGAGTTACGTGGAAGATACACGACTCCAAATACCTTTAAGTTTTGAATGTGGGTGTAGTCTATAATCTTATGATTAATCAAGGTGGAGCTGAATGAACCCTGTAAAAGGATGAATGCGGGAGTAAGTGCGCTCCGGACGCTCGCTCACCTCGCTGAAGGGGCTGGGCATGGCCGACTCCATGTCCACGCTGATGAACGAGTCCTCGCCGTCTGCCGACAGGTTGGAGTTGTCCGCCGAGGGGGCGTACGGGATCACCAAGTTCACGCCTTCTTTCTTCTTCTTCGTCGTCTCTGCGTCCTCCTCCTTTTTCCGCTGCACGCGAACGAAGCACAGGGTCGTGACCCAGAATCACAGAAGGCCTACAACTGGATTTAAAGACACATGTAGAGTAAATGATACTCTGGGCTGAGTTACCTTCTCGGCGTACTTCTCTCTCTTCCTCTTACGGTCCTTCACCTTGCTGCTCTCCTCCTGCTGCCTCTTCTCCTCCTGCCTTAGACGCACTGCACACAAACACCAACACCAACATTGTGTATTTGGGGAGAATTTAATTAGTTTTAGGATACAGTGAACCTATAGTGCAATATTTACAATACTGTAGCTGTTTGTAATATTAAACCTCTTCTGTTCATAGGCACTTTTGATTTATTTCATTTTATAAAGACAGAAACACACACTGCTGTGCATCGCTTAGGATTCGGAAATAAAACAGGAGTCAGATTTTGTTCGAAAAATATTCTGAGTATCGAGTCGAATCGGATCGTGAAGCCAGTATCGTGAGTCGAATCGAATCGTTACGCCCCTAGTGTGAGCAATAAATAAATAAATAAATAAATAGGTTTAATGATCAGCAAAACACATCGACAACTCCTCAACTACATTTTATAAATTAGGTAGAATTATATATATATATATATTTTTTGTGTGTGTGTTACAGCCTGGAACTGAAATGGATTCTACAAACAAATTAATAAAATATAATCATTTACATGCAAAAATACTACAAAATAAACATCCCCTGCTACTGGGAGAGAGACGTGGTGAGCGTCAGGTGTTTCGCTTGCTAACAGAGAATGAAGTCAGTAGCACATTTTATCAGCAGAATTTCAGAACACTCAGATCTGGCGAACAGCGATGGGACGCGGCTGTATTTCGGGGCGTGCCGTATCTCGCAGGTGAGAAACCCGACTCACGTTTTTTCTCCAGCTCCTCGTCGTCCAGCAGCAGACTGACCACCTCTTTAGGCTTCAGGGTGTCGGGTTTGAAATTCCCTCCTGAAATCACCATCCTCTGAATCTGAGACACGGGACACACGACAGCGTGATCAGACTCAGAATCACTTTCAGGAGATAAAGTGCACAGGGAGTGTGTGTGTGTGTGTGTGTGTGTGTGTGTGTGTGTGTGAGTCAAGTCAAGTCGCTTTGCTGTCATTTCAATCATCTACAGCTAGTTAGTACAGTAGTAACAGCAGAGCAAAGGAGTAAGAGTATAATACGTTGCTGAATGTAAACATAACACACTATAACATACTACAGTATTAGCAAAGATTAGCTAGGAACAACAACAACAACAACAACTTCATTTTGTTTTTAAAAAGAGGAAACATTATTGATTCACCTGCAGCTTTAAGTAATATGTGAGAAAACCACAATGACCGCGGCTCTGTGTGTGTGTGTGTGTGTGTGTGTGTGTGGATAGAGATGAAGTCGCTCTTCGTACCTCGCTCTTCTCCTTGGCCCGCTGTAGGATTCGCTCCTCTATCGTGCCTTTACATATGAGGCGGTAAACAGTGACCTGCTTGGTCTGGCCCAGTCTGTGGGCTCGGTCCATGGCCTGCTGATCCACCGTGGGGTTCCAGTCACTGTCGTAGAAAATCACCTGGACACACACACACACACACACACACACACACACACCTCGTAAACACACACACCCCAAACACAAATTCTCTTTCTACCCAGGGAACGGATATTAATCGCCATCAACAAGTTCAACGTAACACTTTTGAAATGCCGTTAAATAACAATCCGTTAATTAATTATTCTGTAGGAAAAAATGGAAAAAAATTAATCAGTTGGTCGAAGAGTTTTTACACTTATTATACTTTTAAAAGAAAATTATAATACAAATAATCTGCCCCATTATTCCTCTGTTTTATTATTTTCCTTTTTGGTATCGTCCCTTCCCCCCTCTACTTTATTATTTATTTTATATTTTGTTCTTTTTCCCTTTTCTTCTTCTTCTCCTCCGTTTTATGATCATTTTTCTGTTCTTCTGTTGCAACTGTGATTGATGTTATTGTCCTCTTCTCCTCCGTTTTATGATCATTTTTCTTTTCATCTGTCGTAGTGTTTGTCATGGTTGTCTTATTATTGTCTTTTTTCCTCTTTATGTTTTATTATTTATTTTATTTTTTCTTTCTTTTTTCTTTTCTTCTGCTGCAGTCTTTGTCATGGCTGTAATTGTCCCTTTTCTTGTTTGATTTTTTTCTCTTTTTTCCTTTTCTTCCGTTGCAGTTTTTTTTTATTGTCACTGTACCTCTTTTTCCTCTCCAAGTGTTAATAATTTTATTTTTTCTTCCTTTCTTCCTTTGCTTCTGTTGTAGTCCTTGACGTTGTTGCTACGCATTTCTTTTTTCCCCTCTTTACTTCTGGTTCATTATTTGTTAGTGACCTTTTTTCCCTCTATGCTTTATTATTTACTTTATTTATTTCTTTTATATTTTCTTCTGTTATAGTTGCTGTCATCCTTGAGTTTTGGTCCCTGAAAATGGCATGGTGGTGGCGTGGTCAGTGGATATTGATTGTTTATTTACTTACTTTAAAAAAAAACAACAACAATAAAACCCTTTAAAATGTGGAAAAGTTCAAAAGTGGGCAAAGCTAAGGCAAACGTTCTAACTCCTGCGAGTCCAGATTTACATTCCTCACGATCACTATTAGTTTCACTGTAGTTTAAAGGGTTAATGAAGATGTTTTGGTGCTATCAGGAGAACGTGAGGCTCTCAGAAGCGTGATGTGCCAGGTCGTGACGTTCCAGCAGAACAGCGATCTCACCCGACAGAGAACCCGTCACTAAGTGAAGCCGTAATGAGAGAGAGTGTGTTAGAGCGTCTCACCGTGTCTGCAGCGGTCAGATTTATCCCCAGACCCCCTGCTCTAGTGCTGAGGAGAAACACAAATATATCCGTCCTGCAAGCAGAAGAGAAAAAGAGAGAGAGAGAGAGAAATGACTGAGAAAGAGAAAAAAAATCGGACACTTCGATATCCCACACACCCTCCGTTCGAAATGGAAAGCAGATGGCAGTGAGGGGAGATAATGCGAACCAGAGGCACGCAGGGAGGTCAAACATGAAGGCACCTCACAGACTGAGCGCTAATTACAGCTTGTTTTCTAAACTTCACTGAGAGACAAACGCTAACATGGGACCCGCTGTTAGACAGGTTGAGCTTTTCACCCCTTTTACCCTCAACAAGCCTCTTTCAANCTCACCGGCTCTGGAAGTCCGCCACCATGTCACGACGCTCCGAGATCTTGGATGAACCGTCCAGTCGCATGTATGTGTGTTTCCGGTACACCATGTACTCCTGAGGAAAAAAAGAAAAGAAAAGAGGGATATGTTATTAGAGTTAATCAGAAACTAAACGCTTTGTGTGTGTGTGTGTGTGTGTGTGCGCGCGCGAGCGAAAGATCATTCTGTACAACAGAGAATCAGTGATGTTACTGAAGACAGCAATGGTCTCATTCACTAAGGGTTAAAAATGAAACATTATCTTCATGCCCTTGTTTAACCCCGTGTCTGACTCTATCTCATCAGAGCTCATCAGGAGAGAGTACGATCAGTCCTCCTACACGTGACTCCTCCATGCCTGAAGCTGTGAAACAACGTCTTGTTGANCACCACACACCACAGACAATAACGTAATGACCACACCACACACCACAGACAATAACGTAATGACCACACCACACACCACAGACAATAACGTAATGACCACACCACACACCACAGACAATAACGTAATGACCACACCACACACCACAGACAATAACGTAATGACCACACCACACACCACAGACAATAACGTAATGACCACACCACACACCGCAGACAATAACGTAATGACCACACCACACACCACAGACAATAACGTAATGACCACACCACACACCACAGACAATGACGTAGTGACCACACCACACACCGCAGACGATAACGTAATGACCACACTACACACCACAGACAATAACATAATGACCACACCACACACAATAACGTAATGACCACACCACACACGATAACGTAATGACCACACCACACACCGCAGACAATAACGTAAAGACCACACCTCACACCGCAGACAATAACGTAATGACCACACCACACACCGCAGACAATAACGTAATGACCACATCACACACCACAGACAATAACGTAACGACCACACCACACACCACAGACAATAACGTAATGACCACACCACACACCGCAGACAATAACGTAACGACCACACCACACACCACAGACAATAACGTAATGACCACATCACACACCGCAGACAATAACGTAATGACCACACACCACAGACGATAACGTAATGACCACACCACACACCGCACACAATAACGTAATGACTCTCTGGCACTGAATCAATCCAGGACAAGACTCGAGTGGGATCAGTGATTAACATTGTTTCTTTGTTTCTTTTTTTCACTTCCTTTTTACTCACTTATTCACTTCATTCATTCATTCTCACTTCTTTCTTTCTTTATTTATTCATTCTTTCATTAATTCACTCACTTGTTCTTTTTCTTTCTTTCTGGTTCATTCTTTCATTCTCACTCATTACTTCATACTTCTTTATTAATCACTTATTTTTTTTTTCTTTCTTTGTTTCTTTCTTCTTTCTTTATTTCTCTTTTTCTTTCTTCCTTATTCTTTCTCACTTCTCTCATTCTCTTTTACGTTCTTCTTCTTTCACTGACGCATTCCTTCTTCCTCTCTTACTTATTTTTGTTTGTTTATTCTTCCCTATTTACTTTCTTTTTCTTTCTCACTCATTCCTTCATTCTCATTCATTCTTCTCTAATGAGTTAGGACAGTTAGAAAACTCCATTAACTCCAGCTGGAGTGTGTAATGTAAGATGTGTAAGATGCTTGGTAAGATTGCAGCATACACCCCAATGATCTCGCCATTACTGCGAGTCGTGCGATAGTGACATCAACATCCACTCCCAAACACAACCACTACTGATGTCACGACAAATTAGGCAGTGTCAAAACAGGGAAAAAACCAACAAGGTTGACGCTAAACAGCTAAAGATTGCAATCTGTTCCCCAGAGCTGATTCCGAGATTCAAATTGAGTCCAGCTGGTTCGTTTAAATCCACAGCCAAGTGAAAGAAGTGCTGGGAAATCGGTCATGACATTACTCAGCAAACACACAGCGCAGGCTAGCCCGTTAGTCTTAGCTCTGAGAACTGGGGTTTATCACTGTGTGTGTGTGTGTGTGTGNAAAAAAAAAATCCAACATCAGAGTGAACAGTCAGTGAAGTCGCAGGATCACAGCATCATTGAACGCTGTCCTGTTTTTTTTCCCCATGATTAACAGCTCCCGTGGTGCAACTACTCCACAAACACAGGAAGTGAAGTGTGTATAGCGACCTGGCAACTTCCTTCCAGCCTTCAAAGATTTCTGAACAAAAGTAAAATTGCTAAACGCACTGCAACCAATTCCCATACAGCTCCAGAGTGTCATTGTGGCTTTACATCCTACGATAAACATTACAGGTGAAGAGAGAAATGTCTGAAAGCAACACATCTCACATTTAATCTGCCAGTTCACTGCTGATAGAGGAACATCTAAGGAACTGCATGCCGCACTCGCTTCAGATAAGGTCAGTGCTCATGATTCCACAACTGGCCAAGAGTAAGACCATGGGAGAATTTCAAGCTAAAAACCAATGCTAACAAAGAGGAACAAAAAGACTCGTATCACAAAACACCACCTTCTCTTGGGAGAACGTTTTGTGAGTCAAAGGTGGAACTTTCTGGAAAACTTGTCCCACGGCGGTGGTAGCGTGATGGTGTCGGGATGCTTTGCTGCTTCAGGGACTGGACGAGGTGCCGACATTGACAGAACCATGAATTGTGCTCTACAAAAAACCCTGAAGAAGTATATCCAGTCATCAATCCAGGATCTGAAGCTCAAGAGCAGCTGGGTTATGCAGCAAAACAACGATCTGAAGCACAAGAACCTCTGAACGGCTCAAAAGAAACAAGGTGAAGGTTTTGGAGAGGACTAGTCAAAGTCCTGACCGATGCCGTGGCAGGACCTTAAACGGGCAGCTCATGCTGAGAAGCGTGGGCCGACATCGTTCCACCGCGATGTGAAAGCCTGATCTCACGGTACCGCTTGGGAGCAGTTATCAAGTTAAGGGGGCAATTACTTTTTCACAAGGGTGATGTGAAGTGCTGTAATAACCTTTTCCCTTTGATAAACAAAAGGAGCGTTTAAAAACTGAAGATCTGAAACAACTAAGTAACAAATATGCAAAAACAGAAGACGTCAGGAAGGGGGCAATTACTTTTTCACAGCACGGTACCTGTGATTCCTTTTAGTTTCTTTCAGGGATGTTTCTTTTTCTTCTATTTTTCTTTTCTTTCTCTTTCTTTATTCTTTCTCAGTTATTTCTTTCTCTCACTTTCTGTGTGTATGACTGTGTGTGTGTGTGTGTGTGTATGACTGCGCGCGTGTGTGTGTGTGTGCGCGTGCGTGCGTGTATGACTGCGTGTGTGTATGACTGTGTGTGTGTGTATGACTGTGTGTGTGCGTGCGTGCATGTGTGCGTATGATTGTGTGTGTGTGCGTGCGTGCGCGCGCGCGTGTGTGTGTGTGTGTGTGTGTACGTGCTCTGTGGGTAGATGTTTATAACATCGGTGCCGTTATCATTAGGAGTTTCTCCCCGGGCTGAGAGGGTCCTCACCTCCAGCAGGTCGATCATGCGGGTCATCTGGGAGTAAATGAGGACGCGGTGGCCCTGAGACTTCAGCTGAGTCAGCAGCAGGTCCAGAGTGTGGAGCTTCCCGCTGTCCGTGATCAGGCTCTCCTTGTCTGAAACACACGAACACCACATGAGGTCACTTCCTGTTAAAGGTTACTGTACAATCTGAGAGATACTATAACAATCTGTGGAGAACGAAATGTGAGGTCACTTCCTCTTAAAGGTTACTGTACAATCTGAGAGATGCTATAATAATCTTGGAGAACGAGATGTGAGGTCACTTCCTGTTAAAAGGTTACTGTACAATCTGAGAGATGCTATAATAATCTGTGGAGAACGAGATGTGAGGTCACTTCCTGTTAAAGGTTACTGTTCTGTATCTGAGAGATGCTCTGAGAGATCACAGAGGCAGCAATGATATAGTGTGAGAAACAGGTTACAGGAAAAAAGTATAGGGAGGGAGGAAAAAGAAAGAACGAGAGTCACGTTTTCTCCTCCGAGCTCCTCCCCTCTCATGCCGCAGTTTGAGAGGGGAGGAGCTCGGAGGAGAAAACGTGACTCTCATTAAACACACCGCGGCGTGAGAGGGTAGGAGCTCGGAGGAGAAAGCGTGACACTCATTAAACAGATGGGGACGACATGGAGGGCAGCGATGGATACTCATGTCAATCATGTGGAGGAAACATCACCACCACGGTCAGAACCAGAGGAAGGAATGGACAGAACGTGTGAAATGTCTGACCCAGTGGGGCGTGGTAGAGGGGAAATATCAGTCCTCACATCCTATAAAGAGGCGTGACGACGTCTATATTGTTTGTCCGACTATCTGCAAGAATGGAATTAAAAATTAAAAAATTAATTAGGAATAAAAAGGGAATTTTCATTCCCAGTATTGTCTGGGTGTGGGTAAGAGAACCGGCTCTGAGAAGACAGCTCGTCATTAGCTAGGTTAGGTTAGATTAGCTAGGTTAGATTAGATTAGCTAGGTTGGGAGTATTCAGAGTTGACTTAAGCGCGCACAGAGAGGGTTTAATGCTGAAATTGCGCCGCAGTCTTCAGAAGTTAGGCGAGAGTTACGCAGATTGGGCGGAGTCTGAGTAAAACAGAGGCGTGTCTCAGTTCAATGTGATTATGATCATGGAGTTAAGCGTATTTTTCTTGGCTCCAGTGAGGAACGGATCACTCTGAGCTGCAAGCGCAGCAGGCGAGTGCTCGGTCAGCTTGTCCTTCATGTCGATTTCTTTACAGAAGCGTGCGCTGAATTAACGATGTGGTCTCTCGTGGCTTCATTAAGGTTCACACCAAGTTCATACTGATGACGTGAAAGAAAGCGAATTCAAGACGAACCTCCGTAAATTAAGAACAAGAAGACTAGCCGTTCAATTAGGACATTAGTAATGGCACCCTTTAAAAGCAGGACGTGTTAGAGTGCGTCTATGGTAGCTAACGCGCCGCAGTGGCCGAGCTGCGTTACTGGAAGATTTAGCTCACGCTGCACGTAGGGGGCGCTCTTTCACCTGTCGTTTTCAGTGCTCCGAGAGCTTTGTGGGCGTGGCTAAATGTAAATGCTGTGAAATTACCGTCTGATTGGCGTTTTTATCTACATACAACATACACACGTGAGTACGAAGAAATCAGTTACACTTTTGTAAGACATTTTTAGCCACAAGAAGAAGCCTACTTAATAGAAGCACGACTAGATCATACATTTAGAAACATATTTTACAGATTTACACGGCCATGAGGTATTAAATGAGTCACGAGTCATGTGACATTTATATTTTTGAGTTCTCAATATAATTTTTGTGAGCATTTTATTTGCGCTCTCAGAAAATTCCCTCATAAAATACACTGCCATTGTTTCATTGTGCTCTCAGATCACATGACCAGGCCCGAGAGGTCAAAGGGCAAGGATGGATAACACCTGTGAGTTTAGCCGGAATTTATCCAGCTTATGAGGGTCGGATGTGAGGCCGGTGAGTCATGAAAGCTCCGATTAAGCCGTCACGTATTCCACACAGCGTGGCGTGAGATTTCCTGAGGTCCTCCTCATGGGGTGGTTCTACGCGCAAAACAGAGCGAACAGCTCCACCTGCAGGTCAGGAAGGTGTGAGAACTCGGCGCGGTGCGTGACCTTTACATTAAACGATAGACGTGATAGCCGTGTGAGGTGAGAGTGCAGGAAGAAACTCTTCTCACGTTAGCAAAAACCCAAGGCTCGGACCTCGGACAAACAATTACGTCGCCCGTTAATGTTTGGGCCAAAAAATCAAAAAGTTAAAAAAAAAAAGAAAAAGGCCAATAATATTTCCGCCCATTTTGCTGGGGCGCAGGGATTCTTTGAAGGAACAGGAAGGGAAAGCTGAGTTTCCCACAGGCTGTCTGCAAGCTAAGACCGATTGCTGCCCTCCTCTCTCTCTCTCTCACACACACACACACACACACACACACACACACCCCCCTCCACCTCAACAACAAGTCTGCAATGCTGTTACAATAAAAAATATCTCTGTGCCAGAACCAGTGTGAGAAAAGACCTCCACGCTACATCGCCCCGCCCTCTGAACAAGTGTTCCACAAAATCCCTAACTCCACATCGGAAACATTTTCAACCCACACTGCTTTAACAACATAACACACACGCTTCAGGATTAGTCAAAAGAAAATGGAGAGAAAATGTTTGAGGCGACTGATGCGCCAAAGATTAGAAATGTAGCGCGAATCTCAATCTTTCTGGCCCGAAATGCACGAAGAACAACACGGATGAGAAACGTGACGTACTTCAAACCTTGTCGCTGTTTTTGTTGCAATTTCAGAGTCCAAGTAGGCGACTTTTCTACTCATTTGCATTTAAGGAAAAAAACAAACAAACAAACAAATAAACACCGCGCACAGCTACACACTTTTTAAGATCTCATGTTCTACTCCACTGCTCTAACTTACAGTTCTGTGCAAAAGTCTTGGCACCCCCCCCCCCCTTTTTTTTTTATAGTACATCTTTGTTATAGATGTTTATTTTCTGACTTCTACATTATTGATTCAGTACAAAAACATTTCAGATTCCAGACATTAGTTTTCCGGCACAGAATGAAACGCTACAGTAAAATGTTTGTGTGTCAGTAAAGAAAGCAGCA
>JAKKZN010000019.1:15455709-15468209 GCA_033441825.1 Pangasius elongatus | reverse complement strand
CTATTCGAGCCGTGCACTATTCCAGCATCTTCACAGGGGGCGATGGTGATGGTGTTGATGGTGATGCTGATGGTGGTGGTGATGGTGATGGTGGTGGTGATGGTGCTGATGTTGATGGTGATATTGATGGTGATGTTAATGGTGGTGGTGATGGTGGTGATGTTGATGGTGGTGATGTTAATGGTGGTGGTGATGGTGATGGTGCTGATGGTGGTGATATTGATGGTGATGTTAATGGTGGTGGTGATGGTGCTGATGTTGATGGTGATGATGATGATGATGATGCTGATGTTGGTGATGTTGATGGTGGTGATGTTGATGGTGATGGTGCTGATGTTGATGGTGATTTTGATGATGTTGATGATGATGTTGATGGTGATGATGTTGATGGTGATTTTGATGGTGGTGATGGTGATGGCGCTGCCACGGGGCCTCGAATGAGCCCAGCGGCCCTGCGTTGTGTCACTTCCTTCCCAGGGTACAGTACGACTCTGAGAAAATGGGAAAAGGAGCGAGAGCCGAAGCACCTCGGGTCTGTGAATGAGTGCGGGAGCTCACTCACACACACTCACGCTTAGCTAACAATGCGCTGAAACAATGTCAAAGAGTCCAACTTCCTTGCTTTGTCCCCCCTCCCAACTTCACAGGACGCTGTGTGCAAAAAAAAAAAAAAGTGCACCCGTATACATCGTCTAAGAAATAAAATTAAAAAAAAAAAAAAAAAACTTGCTCTCTGTAACATTTAACAAACGGCGGTGTGTTGAGCCAAACGCTGACAGTGACGGAGAAGCAGTGCAGGCAGGGGTCGTGACCCCAGAGCGGCCCGGGCTGGTGGCCACCGTGACCTGTACCACTCTCCCACGGGTCTCTCTGGCAGCCTCTGCTTCTCCCTCTGTAGCGTTTCCTCCAGCTCTGACTCACACGCACAATAGCACAGAGAGGCCGTATCCCTGTCCAACCTATAAAAAAATAAATAAATAAATTTAAAAAAAAAAAAATCAAGACGACGCAGACGAGCTGCGAGTGCGGGTGTGTGCTGTTCTCTCAGGGGTTGGGCTTTAAGATTAAGATTTGTGAGTCGCTTCCTCTAGAGACGCTGGAAATCAAACGAAGGAGCTGTGAGAAAGTTCCTCGGCTTGAATAAAACCCTCAGCGCAGGAACAATAGTCGGATACAGAGAAATGATCTAGCGCTCAGGCGAGTGACACGGTGCTGCGGGCCGGTGCGCCGCGGCTGCGCAACTTACCCGGTATCCTGATGAAGGACCAGCCGTGTCGCGGCTGCAGGGCCATCAGCCCGCCCGGGCTCTGAGGGTGGAAGTGGTGAGCGCGGGCGGCCCAGGTGCGCGCCAGCTCAGGTGAGCCGAACAGGAAGCACTGCTTGGCGGTCAGACTGCCGCCGTCACGGACACGCCGCCACTCGTACTCCGCGCTGCGGTCGGCACAGTAACGCTCTACAGGAAGCGCCGTCACCTTAACACAGAAATAAAAAAAAAAAGAAGAAGAAAGAAAGAAAGTGAGCGAGAAAGCTGTGTGTATTTCATTAAAGGAATACTCTAGGGTTTATTCTCTATTTACTGTGTGTGTGTGTGTGTGTGTGTGTGTGTGTAAACTCACTTACAATGGACGTCTAAGGGCAGATGTTAACGGTGCAGTTGTCATTATATATATATAAATAATAAAAATGGTATAAGTCATGGCCTAAGTGGCAGAGGAAACCCGTTTGGGAAAACTGATTTCCAGTCCGGAATGCTCGTCAGTCATTTTATAGACGCTCTACTACTTTATGGGCCTGGGGGCGGAGCTTCATGAACATGGGTGGGCATATGAGGGGGGTGGGCATATGAGGGGGGTGGGCATATGAGGGGGGTGGGCATATGAGGGGGGTGGGCTCAAGGGTGGGGGGGAAAAAACGTCGAAGCCACCTACCTAACCTACTTAATCTTACCTGATGCTACTTTAAACTCCGGCATTGAAAATGATGAAATTATGAACCATAAAACGCACGTCAGTAGAATTCTTCCACTGATATTAAATTTAAACAAAGCTCCAAATCTGTAGAAGTCACTCGTTTAGCGTTTAATTTACTCATTTAGGTTTTTCACAAATGCACTTTTATTCAGTGAGATTCATTAACGGTCAGCGTTTAAATTATTAATTAAAATCAGGATGCATTTGAATCCATCAGAAGTAGAGAGAAACGTAAACACGAGCCAGATTTAAAATCCCGGGAGGATACGATGTGGCAGCGAACCAGGACAATTCCTGGGAAATTCCCAGGAGACTCATGTGCGAACAAAAACTAATTAGCGAGGAAGATAATGGACGAGTTAATGGGTGTTTGCCCAGTGACATGCTGACGCCTACTGAGGCGGCCGATTTTAAAATCATTAGCATACGGAACGTTTATTTACGCTCCGTCTGGGTTTCCCAGGTTTAACCGGCGGCCATGGAAACGTCACACGTGCGTGCTCGCGACTCGTTCTCTCTAACATTAGCGGGTTGGCTTTAAACGACGTTTAAATTAGCTACATTAGTGAGTCTGGATCGAGTGGAAAAGAGCACGTATTGCTCGAGTGCTCCTGCGCGGCTGTACGTAAAGTATGTTTTTTGTTTTCGTCACGTCAGAATCCCTCGTTCTGAACCGATAGCTCTAATCGTCAAGAACAACATCCTGGCAAAGAGCGGCCATTTTCACCCGTCTAGCGTCGCCGGGAGATATCTTCTCTCATCTAGCCAGCGTCTGCTGCTAGCGATGAGCTTCTGGCGCTGAGTTTTAGGTTTAAGATGTTTTATCAGGTGGCGTGAAGATGCTGTAGTTCCTCCTCATGATGCTTTGATCGCAGTCATTAACCCGAGAAACACGTCCTAGCGTACGCCAGGCTTAGGTCACAGAGTTACCACCTGATGGCTGACATCGGTTACGAGTATCGGGGCATTTTTTAAAATACGAGCACGAGTAAAAGAGCACGGTATTGGACCGAAACCTACGATGCTTTCTTAATAGGAACTCCGTCACCTGTATAGGAGACATCATGCTTTATGCTTTCATTAGTAAGCAAGGGGGAAACAAATGGCATGCCATAGTGAGTGGAGTTTCCCACCATAACACACACACACACANTTTCACCCGAACCCCACAGCTCTGACAGGAAGGCACACACAGCAGAGGTCTGTAGTGCTAACAGGGCTAACAGGTCCTTGGCTAAACAGATGACCATTTCCTGTAGTGAATCACCGCCATTCCACCACCCCCTCCATTCCTGTCCTCCTTTTTCTCCTCCACATCCCTCTCTTTTTCTCACTCTCTCTTTCAGCTCTGCCCTGAGTTTTATGGCTCGCTGACAAGCGGATGATATTATCTTCCTTTCATTCTTATCACCGCTGAAAAACAGCCCGGGCTTGGCCGGGGCCTCGGGCTGCCGTGCGCGCCGCTGACCAATGAGAGGCCGCGCACACAGATGTGGCCTTAAAAGCCGATGAGGTCAAGAGTCCCTTGTGAATAAAGAGAGAGCGAGAGAGAGAGAAAAAAAAGGCGCTAATCTATCTTATCACTTTCCCACAGTGCCCACATGCCCCCGGAGCCCGCGGGCTGGTGCCAACACCGCGCCGAGTCCCACGGACACACAGCGGGGCGAGGGGCGGGGCGGGGCGGCGAGGGGCGGGGCCACAGCACTCACGCCTGGAATTTAGACGTGAGTATGTGCACTCCAGAGAGGTTAAAAGAATACTCCTTTAACCTGAGCTTTATGACCTAATCTCTCTCTCTCTCTGTACACATCTGTAGCGCAGAGTATCAGATTAGAATAAAAGTCTAAGTGCAGCTGCGGGACTCCAGCAATAAACATTCGCAAGACGCAACAACTTAACGTCAGTTCGACAAAAAAAAAGTGACAGACGAACAGCGTGAAGCGACAAATCCAAACGTTTGTCTCGAATGATCGATTTCCTCGGATCAAATCTACGCTGGTGTGGTCTGATGTTTCTTTGGTTTCCCGCTCGCAACCTGTTCGACACACAAGAACGGAAAAAAAAGACATCTTCATGTTCAACCTTGCCATATACGAACGTGTGTAGAAACATCACGAAGGAAAATAAAGCTTGGACGGAAGGAACAGGGATCTTTCACGCCTCTAGTGACTTTACGTAGCTAGTACAGTTAGCTTGCCGATGCCGCTAGTACAAATCCGATCACATGACACGTAAGGCAAACAAGTCGGACGGTACGCTGTCGGACAGGCCACGCCCACAAGCGACAACAGTAGCGTGAGAAACGTGGCTCTTGCTGATGTTACGCAGAAACAGTAACGTTGCCGGGATGAAACGAGACATGAAAGTGTTCTTAAGGAGTTTTATCCGGCTTTCCGAGATGAAAACGTAGTCCCGGTTACTGTATCCGTTCCATCCAAGTGCTCACACGTACAAAACTATCATAAATCCTTTACAGTGGAAAGATTTAAAGCTTCACAAATACAAAAACCTTCGACTGAGGAATTAAACAACGCAACATTCGATGATAAACACTGGAATAAATTTACTCACTGAATTCAACGACTGGCCTTAGACTTCCATTGTGAGTGAGTCTTGGAATAAACCGGCTTTCCGTTCTTGTCTCGGCGAAGGGAAAGGAGCTGGAATTCCCGTCTGCGGCAATCAGACACCCATTCCAGACAGCGCAGATAGAGATAAGGCTGAGAAAATGGCGATTTCGACGTCCATGCTTTGGCCATTAATCAGCTCGTAATAATGCAGATAAAAAGCTCGCGACTATTTTCGAGTGTGGAAACGCAATTATTCCCGATTTAGCCTCGTAATGCTTCATGTTAGATTACGACTCCATTATTCGGCTGATCTGATTGGGTTCCGCGCTGACCCCGTGGCTGAATCGGCGCTCGGTTCGGAGCCGTAGCTCTCACAGCTTCTCGCTGGTGGCTTTGCGTTGTTTGGCCGTGTCACGGCGAGGTCGAGCTCGAGCTCGGCTGAGCCGCAGATCTGTCAGTAGCTCGGGGAAGATAAATAAACGCAGGGCCGAAGTCAGGGCACGCTGCTGCGTTTGAGGTTTTATTTTAGATGGGCTGTTTGTTTGTGGTACCGCAGGAGAGCACTGTCAGGGGGCCGGCCATACGTGCGCTTCGGAATCAGTGCTGCCGGATTCAGCTTGTACAGCCGCACAACTCAAAAAAAACGTTTCAGCAAACGCATGAAGTGTATGAACCCGCTGAACCTAGCGACGGTTATATAACATGATCCCTGCTTCATGCTGCTGCTGAAAAGAAAATCAGTGCATGCGTAAGCTCGGATCTTCACAGGCACTGTCTTGTCTTTAAAGGTGCAGTCTGTAATATTTGGAGGTGTTCCTAGACCGGTAATAATCATATCATATTTCAAAAACACCATATGCAACGGATCTCACTGTTTTTCATTTAAAGCTTCATTTTACATTTTCTGGCCCATAAATAAACTCCACCACCACCTACAGAACCAACGGATATTGCTAGTAGTCTCATTAACATATTCAATCACGTATAAGATACCGGACTTTTATTCGGTGCGGAGGTGAGTCTTGGGTACTTAGAATGATCCTACAAATAAATTTCGTTTTATTTACATCTTTCTAGGCCAGAAGGCCAGAAAAGAACCGATCAATCTCTCTAACTGCTATATTTAAAGCTTCTGGTTACAAATTTCTGGCCCATCCCCATCGCAGATAAGGTATCTTGCTGGTTTCTTCATACAACATGCCTATTTACATTTCTCTGCCCTCAAGATATGCTCCATCCCTCGCCAAAACAACAGACAGTTGTTTTTATACAACATTTTCTGGCCCAGAAATAGGCTCCGCCCCCCAGATAGAACCAATGCATGTCACATTTAAAGTCAGTGTTTGCATTTTTCCGCCCTCGAAATCGACTTTATCCCCAAGCAGAACCGACGGATCGCACTAACTGCTTCATTTAAAGCTTCGGTTTATAATTTCTGGTTTAAATACAGGCCCCGCCTCCAGCTCCAACCAAAGGATCCTACTAGTCTGTTTATTTAAAGCTTCTGTTTACAGGCTCCATCCCCAGACAGAACCGTCTGATCTTGCTAGTTTCTTCACTTCAGGCTTCTGTTTAGAATTTCTGGCCCAGAAATACGCTCCAGCTCAAGACAGAACCATCGGATCTTGTTCGTTGATTTATTTAAGGCTTCTGGTTACATTTTTCCGGTCCAGAAATATACTCCACCTTTGGCTCGAAGTAATTAATGAATTTTTTGCTAGCGAAGAAACGACTTCAAGCGACAAAAGTTACTGACCCCACCTTTAATTGGAAATTGGAATCTGGATTTAATCTCAAAATGGCTGAAAGCTTTTTTGTGCGTAGGCGCGCGTAGCACACAACATACATTACTCCTACCGCTGATACCCGCAGTCTTTTATATATATATATGTGTGTGTGTGTGTGTGTGTGTGTGTGTGTGTGTGTGTGTGTTTACCCTGGGAGTAACAGTGAGCAGGAACTTGGGTGGCTGTGTGGGTTGGCAGCGTCTGAGGGTGGAGGTGTTGGAGCGTCTGCTGTGCATCACTACATCTGTGTGTGTGAAAGTCCACGGACGGAGAGAAGTGAAAACCAGATCCTGCGGAAAAACAAAACCAAGCTCGGATTAACACAGAAAAAAAAAACACCACTTCATTTTTTTTTTTTTTTTGTTTTTTGTTTTATGATTTATATGACTTCCCAACCCTTTACTCAGCGTGCATGAGATTCGACTGAGCCGTCTGATCGCGAGTGTGGTCAAGCACGGCTATACAGCACTCCCTAGTGTCCCTCGTCCTCACTGCGCCCTCATCAGCACACCTTTCAATCCCAGAGCCATATTTCCGGGACGATATCGTAACCTCCGGGACACGGAGACACGCGAACAGACCACCAGACAGAGCTGGAATTGGGGTTGGTATTTCCAGTGAAGCACACGGAGAAACACACGGCTCCGTTTCCCACAAAATGGCAGCTCTAAGCAGGGCTGAAAGAGGAGGTGTGAGGGAACGAGGGATGGGTGTTTGGAGAGCCGCAGTCCGGGCTGCGTTCCCAACCCACAAGCGGGGAGGGAAGATGCGTCTGGAAACCCTTACCGCGACGAGAGCGCTTGGGAAAAAAAACGAAAGAAAGGCGTTGGCGAGGCCCAGGCGCCCGGATCGTGAAGATTCACACTTTCTCCGAGCGCTATAAAGCATCCTTGTGGCTAAATAATCAGAGATTTAATCAAAAAAAAAAAAAAAAAAAACAGATCGTAGCTAAACAAACTGATGATGGTGCGCTTTAGCGATGACAAAGGACCGGCTCTGAGGACGGCTCGTACTCGCACCGCGGAGCAGGCAAAGTGTTTCTGGACCAGCAGTAAGACTGTTATTTATAAAAAAATAAAATAAAATAATAAAAATGTAGCTACGGTTAATTAACATTCTCCCATTTAAAGATTAGCGATTTAATTTAACTGTGTTGAATCACATAAAGAGATCCAGAACGAAATTAAAGGTGCAGTGTGTAACATCTCTAAAGATTTCTGGAAAAATACAGTGAATATCTTTCCCCCCTCTCTCATTTATCTCTTCTTTCTTTCTTTTCCCTTCTTTCTTTCCTCTCACATTTGCGTTTTTTCTTACCTTTCTTGCTTTCTTTTTTTTTTGTTATTCATCTTCTTTCTTTCTATCCCAATTACTTTTTCTTCTTCTTTCTCTTATTTGTTCTCTTTCTCACTTATCTTTCTTTGCTTTTTTTTTTATCTTTCTTGTGTTTCGTATTTGTCCTTTCATTTCTTTCTTCTTATTATTATTTGTTTTCTTTCTTTCTCGTGTTCTTTTTTTATTTACTTGTTTTCTTTCTTTCTTTCGAAATGCTTCAAGCCCTATAAAGAGCACATAATTTCAAAAGATAATTTCATTGTTCTGGTTGCATTTTTCTGGCCCTGAAATTAGCTCCGCCCCCCCAGGTGGAATGAGGCTGCTCAGCTCTGCATCTTTTCATGCAGGCACTAAAGGAGGAGGCACTAAAAATTACAAACCACTCCTTTAATTTTTAGTTCCAAAATAAGGACAAATGGACCTTTTTCGTTTTTTCTATTTTGAAGAAAGGTTTACATTTTCTGGTCCTGAAATAGGCTCCACCCCTAAGCCAGAAACGATACTTCTCGCTAGTTTCATCCCTAAAAATAGGCTCCACCCCCCACTAGAACCATTGTATCTTACTAGGTTCGTCAATTAAGGCTTCTGTTTACATTTTCTGGCCCAGAAATAAGCTCCACTCCCAGCTAGAACCAATGTATCTTGCTAGTTTGTTTATTTAAAGCGTGTATTTACATTTTTCTGTCTGTAGAATAGGCTCTGCCACCAGCCAGAACAAAAATGGAGCTTTACCAAAAAATACTGACCCCACCTTTAATTGGAAGCAATCTAATTGAACTGGAACTGCTCCTTTGAATTAGCCACAAAACGAGTCCAAAACTCAATCTTCAGCATCCTCATGGCCATAACGACTCAGCAGAACACAGGACGACGCTCCATCACGCCACAGCGCAGTCGCGCTAATCGAATAAAAACAAGACACGCGTCGCGGAACACGACCTAAGGAGGGGTTTGGAAAGCTGAGAGCGGCCCAGCTGCTTCCTGTTACAGCGGGAGCGGAGCCAGACGCGGCGGATCAGGCTTCGGCGTCTCCCGGCGTTCCCGGCGTGTGCAGGACGGCGCTGGCCGTGTCGGGTTCCGCTCCGTGCTCCAGTGGAGCTGGGAGACGCCAGACGCCCAGAGTAGGATTACACCTTCTGTCAGCACCTGAGGAGCAGAGCTTCTCCTGCCTTCAGCTCTGCAGCAGATCATCACCACGTTACCAACACACACACACACACACACACACACACACACACACGCCTCCTACCCTCCTACCTGGGGACCGTGGAGACGGTGTCATTTACACCACCACTTTCCATCTCTTACTGCCATTTCTACCAGAGTAATGAAAGTAAAACTGTCCCAGCTCTAATGACAGCCTCGGAGTGTGTGTGTGTGTGTGTGTGTGTGTGTGTGTGTAATAGGAGTGTGTTAATGACTGATGAGAAACGTTCAGTCTACTCTCTCTCTCACTCACACACACTCTTCTTTCACGTTTATTTATCTCCTTGCTTTATTTTCTCACTTATCTGTGCTTTTTCATTCTTTCTTTCTTTCTTACTTTTCTTTCTGTTTGTTTTTTCCTTCTCACTTATTTGCGTTCTTTCCTTTTCCTCCCTTTTTTTTTTGGTTCTTTCCTTCTCACATATTTACGTTCTTTCTTTCTCAGCTGTGTGTTTTTTCCCTTCTTTCAATCGCCCTTTCTTTCTTTTTTTCTTTCTTTCGATCCTCCTTTCTTACTTGTTTGTTCTTTCTTACATTTATTCTTTCTTTCTCGCTCATTTGTTCGTTCTTTCTTAATTCCTGTTACTCCTCCCCTGTGTGTTCTTGCCTTCTTCAGCTCTTTCTTTCTTTCTTTCTTTCTTTCTTTCATTTTTGGATCCGTCTTCCTTAGCGTTCATTCCTTCTCACATATTTTCTTAATTACATTCTTTCTGTTCCGTTTGTTCTTCCTCACTTGTTTGAGTTCTTTCATTTTTTTTCCATTCACTCATTGCGTCGTTGTTCATGTTCGTCCTTTGCTCACTTACATTTGTTCTTATTTTCCTTATTATATTCTTCCTCCTTTCCTCCACTTACTTCTGTATCTTGCTTTCTTCACTTATTTGAGTTCTTACATATTTTCCTTCTTTCTTTCTTTCTTTCTTTCATTCTCTCTCTCTCTCTCCGGTTGTCACTATGCCTCAAGTTCCCGTGCTAAATCTCAGACTGCGCAGGCCACAGGACTGGTCCGAGCAATCGTTCATCATTTGTTCATCATTCGTTCATCATTCGTTCATCATTCATTCATCATTCGTTCAACATTCATTCAACATTCGTTCAACATTCGTTCAACATTCAAACAGTCACAGAATCGTCTACAGCAAAACGTCTCTGAACAGGACGGCTTTTCTTCAGCAGACGGTCTGATAAACTTTATCGCTCTTTTCTAATCTTTTCCATTTCTGGACTCTTACTGAGGCATCATTACAGATAATTAAACAATGCTGTAATATGACTTGATTTGATATTTCTGTTCACTGCATACGCTCACTACTCAGGGTAGAAACCTCTACCGTCCTCGTTCTACGTGTTCTACGTGCTCTCCGTGTTCTACGTGCTCTCCGTGTTCTACGTGCTCTCCGTGTTCTACGTGCTCTCCGTATTCTACGTGCTCTACGTGTTCTACGTGCTCTACGTGTTCTACGTGCTCTCCGTGTTCTACGTGCTCTCCGTGTTCTACGTGCTCTACGTGCTCTCCGTATTCTACGTGCTCTACGTGTTCTACGTGCTCTCCGTGTTCTACGTGCTCTACGTGTTCTACGTGCTCTCCGTATTCTACGTGCTCTACGTGTTCTACGTGCTCTCCGTGTTCTACGTGCTCTCCGTGTTTATTACTCACCGACCCGCGCGCCATCACTTCATCTTTATTCCTTTCACTCAGGACTCACCTGCAGGACGGTGCTGTTGTGCGTGTTGGGGAACGACGTGGTTCTGTCCGGCCACAGGATGAGATCTCTGCTAGAGAGATAACACGATCCAGAGCTCGCGCTGCTCCCAGCCTTCCTCCCACCACCACCACCACCACCACCACCATCCTCCTCCTCCTCGTCTGCGCTCCACAGCCGGCGGTGATGGAGCCGGTGAGCAGCTTTAAAGGAGAGGTAAAGTGCGAGCCATCTGAACACAGAAAGACAAGGAGAGGACGAGCACACTTTAGACTGTTTTTCTTTTTTCATTGAAAAGTGTACAAGTGCTGTTAAAACTAATGGCGCTTAAATTTACATCACATTTACATATGCAAATGATGTATTTGCATATTTAGCATTTCAGCTTGTATTAGTCGCCTGATGTGACTGGTCCATACACACATTCCCTACATTTTTTTAGTTAAATGTCTCCTGTGTTGCTTGTGGGCTTCATCCGAAAGAATAAACATGATTATATATATATATATATAACAAAAATACATATGATACAGTAGCAAGAAAAAGTATGTGACCCCTTTGGAACGACCTGCATTTATGTATAAATTTGTCTTTCAATCGACAAACACAATCTGTTTTAACTGATAACACACAAATTGTTGTATTTTTCTTGTACATATTGAATATAACATCAAATATTCACAGCAGAGGTTGGAAAAAGTATGTGAACCCCAAGGCTTATGACTTCAACAAGCTGGAAGTTGGCGTTCGAATTAATAAGACGAGATTGGAGANAAAGGGTTACAAAGTGATCTCAAAGAGCGTAGATATTCATCTGTTCGCTGTTGGACAAACTGTGTAGAAATGGAGATGGTTTAGTACTCTGGCTACTCTCCCTAGAAGAAGTGGCCAATACTCGAAGGGAACACCGCAGAATTCTCAATGAGGTGAAAAAGAACCCTAGGGTGACAGCTAAAGACTTGAAGAACATCTCTGTTCCTGAGTCTATTACACGGAAAACATTACACAGGCATGGTGTCCATGGCAGGACACCACGAAGAAAGCTGCTTTCCAAAAAAGTACATTGCTGCATGCCTGAAGTTTGCCAAAGACCAGCTTGACACTCCGCAACTCTGCTGGGAGTCGCTGTTTTGTTGTTTGGGAAGAACACGCAGCACTACGTATGGCGTAAAGAGTCCCAAAAGTTAAGTACGGTGGAGGGAGCATCGCGATTTGGGGCCCTGGATCACACGCCCACATGCCATCATCAAGGGAAAAATGAATTCCCGAGCTTATCAAGATATCCTACAGGATAATATCGGGGGGCTGTGTGCCATCTGAAGCTCAGTAGAAGTTGGGTGATGGAGCAAAACGATGATCCTAAACATTGGAGTAAATCCACTACAGAGTGACTTCTGGAGCGGCCCAGTCCGAGCCCAGACCTCAACCCCATAGAGATGCTGTGGAATGATGGTAAGAACATGGCTGAGCTGAAGCAGTTCTGTAAGGAAGAGTGGTCCGAAGCACCTTCTGAACATTACGCGGGTCTAATCCGCAGCTGTCGGAAACGCTTGGTTGAGGTCTCTGCTGCCAAAGGAGGATCACCCTGCTATTAAATCCGAGTGTTCACTTACTTTTGCCACAGATGAGATCCCAATATTTTATTCCCAATTAACTCAGAAAACCAACTAATTCAAAAGGGTTCACATACTTTTTCTTGCCACTCTATATATATATATACACACAGCATCAGTACACAGGTACTAGAACACCATTATACTGTAGTATACCCTGTGTAGTGAGCATAAACAGTGACTTTGAGAATTATTCCTCTGTAAAGTTGGGGTAAAGTTGGCCTAAGGACAGCAGAAGTTTAAAATGTGCCACCGTGTGTATGCAGAAGTTTTATTTTTATAGATGATCAGCTGTAAACGAGTCAGACCTGGCCAG
>JAKKZN010000019.1:15371909-15382386 GCA_033441825.1 Pangasius elongatus | reverse complement strand
CAAAGCACAGGAAGAATAATGAAGTGTAGCCACAAATTCCTTGGATTCATTTTCTATAACAGCAGCTCCGAGTGTAGTTCTGGGAGGAACATAAATCACAGATCTAATACCTTATCGTTTCCATAGTAACAGCTCGTTCACAGGGACTTGTTCTCTAACCCTAACAATAAATAGATTTTAAAAAAGTGTCATTATTATTTAACAAAGAAAAATGTGAACCCTTTGTTATGGTGAGGTTTTCTGTTTGGAGATGTTTATGAGACTCGAACCCACGACCTTCAGGTTCACCTTCGGGTTACAAGTCCGACTCTCAGACCATTAGGCCACGACACGCTGGTGAGGGAACGACTGTTTATAGCTGCTATAACATAAGTGAGAACAGGAACTAACTTGTTTCGCACAACATGTAAATGTAACTATAACTGGATAAAAAAGCACGACATGATTCTTTAATAAAGAAAAATTGTAATCATTGGTAAATTGCTTTGGTATAAGAGGACTAAAAGACTCTGGGCCATGCTGTTATAGGAAAGTAATCAGCTTCAGCGCGTTGGGACGCATCACACCACCCCATCGTGGATTATTTTCCTATAAGAACACAGCGTGTTGTGTGTTATTCCTTCCATATTATCTTTATCTCCTGTCTTCTTACCTGTTTAGACTCATTTTCTGTCAGTTTCTCTCCCTGAACACTGAGGCTCTTTGTGTCACGTCGCCATGTGGCACTTTTTCCTCTTTGTCCACTTCGACATTCCTCACGTATCTGCTGATATAATAAACACCCACAGTAGCGCAGTGTTCATTTTGCTGACGGGAGTAAAGACCCAAAAAGCTTTAACTTTCATAAACAAAACAATAACTAAATTAAAAATCATCCTTCTACTCAAAATATCTGCCAGAATGCAGTAACATTTTCCTCAGCTAATAAAAATAAAGAAAACTGATCAGGTGACTGGACAAAGCTGGGAGTTTTTCCCGTCCTATTCGCACACTTTACTCCACAGAGATGATGATTATACAAGGGAACGAATCATGACACAACCATGCGCCATGTAAACAGTCAGTAACTCAGATATCACTCCCGGGACGTGACTCTCTCTATGATCTGTGTATGAATGCTAACGCTTCATAGTTGGAGATAGATGCATGCTGTCAGACTCCTTCCTTGGTTTGGTCGCATTTCAGCCTTTCCACTACGCTGAGAAAATCAAAAGAAAGCGACTGAATTAAGTATGACTTGGTACTGTAACACGAGCTCAGCTTCTTAACGAAATTGGCTTTTGGTTTGGAAATTAGCTTTTCTTCGTAGAATTGGTTTCCTCTGCTTTTTTTTGGAAAATGTACAGCTTGTTAGTAAAGGTAAAACAGTGAAACTGTTGAAACTTGATACCAGAAAAATAGTATTTCAGTGGGTTTTCTGTATAGATAAAGCTTCTTAGTTTAATAAATATGTTCTAGTTTGGACCCCGTACTGATAGGAAAACTCTGTGTAAGGTTCTACATAGAAGGTTTAAGTGTTCCCCAGGTGGAGCAACAATCTGAGGGCTGTTGCCCCATATAACCCCCCCACACACACACATACATACACACACACACACACAAAGTGCTCTGCTTTCCCTGAGTATATAATATTTGTGCATGTGATTTTGATGTTATTTTGATTTGATTCGCCCCTCCCTTTTATGGTTATTGGTTTTCCGTGTTCACCTGCATGTCTTTACGTGTTGCTCACGTTATGTTCCACGGCTTTGCGTGTTCATATTTCTCACCATTTAGATATCTAGCTGTCGTGTCTTCGTTCTATGGTAATTGTACTCACATTGCATTGAATACTTTTTTGCATTTGTATCCAGTGATTCATTTACTGTTGAGTTTCGAGTCCTTGACCCTTTTTTTTTTTTTTTTACGACTATACAAGCCAAAAGTACAGGTTCAGGCACTTGCGTGGTTTTCCTTGTATGGTTATATTTATTACTGAGTTCTTATAGTTATTAGTCTATTTGATAGGGGTGTAACGAAACACTCTGGTCACGATTCGATTCAGTTTGAACAAAGTATACTACAGGTTCATCATATATGAAAAATAAATAAATAAATAAATCGATAAATGATCGATAAGTGTCTGACCCAGGGAAAATGATCAAGTGAAACATAACGAGCTCCATAGCAGCGCATAAGGCATCATTTTAACCGCAAATAGAGCTCCAAAGTCGGCTAAAATGACAGATTTCCGCAACCTCTTTCTCGGGCACTGTAGATCGCAGCAGTGCGAGGCTGGTGTTGTTTGAAAGCTACTGAAGAGCTCATTTTAATGGTTAATACATGCATGTCTGTCTTTGTGATCCAGAGCTATCGGGCCCAGCATGCCCTCTGTATATTTTAACTCTATGGGTTGCGCAGATTGGGACGTCTGGTTTTCAAACAGTGCAATTGTATTAGATGCGTAATTAATATAGAATGCTGATTCCCACTATGTGAACCACACATATTCACAATGCACATCGTCACATTTCTGCTTCGAGATGCATAATGTCACGATGCATTGTTACATCCTTACTATTTGTCTTTATTTTCCACTTTATTTTCTTTTAATTCAAACCTCAGTAACTCCAAAACAAGTTGCTTATAAATAATATCCTATATAAGATGGACCTAAAGCGTTCTCACAGTGGAAAGTTAAGGAATTTAAAGCTTCAATAAATTGCTAAAATATTTATTTGTGGATATGAAAAATAAATCTGTACTGGGATGTGTGGAAATGATTTTACACTTAACCCCTTCCATTCCTGCAAAAAGTGGAGTGAGGGTGAGGGCATCTAATATAGACAAGCATTTACTAAAGACTTATATTGATATTAATCACAGTACAGGTATACAAAACTATAAAATTAAGTAAATGTTTGGTCAGAAGAGTCAGAGTTGGTCTTTAGGTTCAGTTCTGTTGTCATTTTTCATACATTTTTCCGAATTGCAACTGACTTCTAATGTTCATATTTCAGAAACAAATCTCTAACTCTAACTCTCATCTAATCCTCACACACAGTCTGGAGTTTTCACACAGACGACACATTACGCTGTTATGTGCTGTTTAAAAGTTCTTGAGAAGATACACTGAGGACAAATAAATTTTAAATAGGGTCAGCTGAAACTACTGCGACTCCATTCAAAAGAAATGAAACCAAAATGCGTGATATTGTTGAGTGATTAATGACAGCAGTACTTTAAACATAAAACTGCTGGAAGAGGTTGTTTAGAGTGATGCCAAAGAAACACCATTTTTTTCCCTTTAAAGGATCTTTGGATTGATGGATCTTAAACTTTTGGCCTTGGTGACACTGAGACGTGAAAAATTTCTGATGATTAAATTTAATGTGGCTGGATGTGGACGATACTCAAAGTTATTTTTGTGCTGAATTATGTAGATCGTTTTGGTGAAGTTCGCCAGAAAAACAGCGGGGCCACAAACACTCGATTCAGTTTGAACAAAATATACTACAGGTTCACCATATATGAAAAATAAATAAATAAATAAATTGGTAAATGATCGATAAGTGTCTGACCCAGGGAAAATGATCAAGTGAAACATAATGAGCTCCATAGCAGCGCATAAGGAATCATTTTAACCGCAAATAGAGCTCCAAAGTCGGCTAAAATGCCAGATTTCCGCAACCTATTTCTCGGGCACTGTAGATCGCAGCAGTACGAGGCTGGTGTTGTTTGAAAGCTACTGAAAAGCTGTTTTTAATGGTTAATACATGCATGTCTGTCTTTGTGATCCAGAGCTATCAGGCCCAACATGCCCTCTGTATATTTTAGCTCTATGGGTTGCGCAGATTGGGACGTAATTACAACAACATCAAATAAGTTGAGTAATAATGGAGTTGGTTAATGTTGTAGAAGTACTGACGATACTTACGATATTCTCCCAAAATGTATCATGATGTAATATATCATAATATCAGTGTCACATCATTATATCATCCAGCTCTAACTGCCAAGAAGGAACCAGTTTCTGGTACCTCTATTTTTAAGTGTTTAAGCCATAATATTATTAAATTATATCGTAGTTAAATATTTTCACAACATCCTGATGTGTTCATATCGGCATGTGTAATTCAAACATCAGAGTTTATAGGAAATGAAATCTTGGCTTAGGCGACAGCATTCATTCATCTAAATGTAGCAGTGAGAACCTAACCCCATCACAATATGGCTTTAATGAAACTGAATTTTCTTGGAGTTGTGTGAACTTACTGTTGTTCTTCTTTCGTCTGCTCCCGTTAGGAGTCAGCACAGCGGATCATTGGTCCGCATATTTGATTTAGCACAGTTTTTACACCGGATGCATTTCCTGACGCAACCCTCCCCAATTTTTTGTTCGGGCTTGGGACTGGCATTGGGAGTGCACTGTCTTGTGCAACCCCACTAGCTGGGGTCGGTTCCTAGGATCAAAATTCGCAGCAGCTCCTTCATAGGGAAGTTATGCTAGTCATTAGCTAGTCACGGGTATGCTAGGAGATAGGGCCATGTTAGAGGGAGTTCTAAAAAATCTCCGTTAAACTGGAGTTCTCACAATTTGATATTTCTGTGGACACAATTTATCAGTTTGTGGTGGCCTCCCTAATGCTTGAGACTCCAGATTTCCCCTTTTCCTATCCTGTGTGACAATTTATTTTATTCGAAAGTGAAGTAGAAATATAACTGATGAATGATAATTCCATATATTTTCTGAAACTGATCAACATTAGCATACGATCTCCAGGCTCCGTGTTGTTTTTGACCTTTAAACCGTCTTCTGACCTGACTCGAGGTTCATGCCGTTCTCCGTCTCCTCCTCAGTTTAGGAGATCAGTTCTATAAGGAGGCGATCGAGCACTGTCGCAGCTACAACACCCGCCTGTGTGCCGAGCGCAGCGTCCGAATGCCATTCCTGGACTCACAGACGGGCGTGGCTCAGAACAACTGCTACATCTGGATGGAGAAGCGACACAGGGGGCCAGGTACAGGAACCATACAATGTTTCGATTAAAAAAAATTAACTGTTATTAAAATTAGCTATTGACATGAGCTAAAATTAGCTGTACAGAACCTCCCAAGATTTATTTAAAAGATTTGCACAACAATACTTTGTTTAATATGTTATAAGTACACTGGAAACTATGAAAACTGGCCTTGGAACATCTATACATCTTTATTCTCATTAAAAATACCAGGTTTTATATATATACAATAAGGTTCGGAAGTATTTGGACAGTGACAGAGTTTTTGTGATTTTGCCTTTATACACCACCACAATGGATTTGAAATAAAACAGTCAGGATGNGCCATTTTCAGCAAAGTGCCTCCATTTTCAGGGGCTCAAAGGTATTTGGACAATTGACTGACAAGAAGTTAATTGACGAGGTGCGGTCCATTCCCTCAGATAAAAGGTCTGGAGTTGATATCATGTATTGAGTTGGCATCTTTTGGCAAATCTAAATCAACAGAGAAATGGTTGCAGAATTCAAAATACTGCAACTGACATTTCAGTCACTGAAGTTGAAATTGTGGGGGGGCCAATAATTTTGAAACCAGCATATACACTGGTATTTTGTGTCTCTCAACCACTTCTATATTGACTTGGATGTATGTTTATGATAACTATCTCGTTAAAACCTCCATCCAGTCGTAACCTCATGGCAGAAGAAGCCAGGTTTTGCGCTAAAGTATCCCGGGAACTGATGTTTAATATAAAAGTTACTTTCACCTTTTCATCGTACCTTTTTATCACCTTTTATAAAGGGTGCCAATAATTCTGGAGGTCTTTGTAAATCTGCTTCGTATAAAATGAACAAGTCGTAATTGACTACGCTCTCTTAACTCGGTTAAACTTGCTTTGCTGGTTTACCCGAGTCATTCATGTGAGATAGGAATATACAAGGCTTATGTGGTTAGATTATGAATTTAATTTAATATATTATTTGAAATATTTTTTGAATGTGGTTCGAGTCACGAGGACGCAGCAGTCGGAGCTAAAGCTAAAGCTAAAGCTAAAGCGAAGCGTGCAGCTCAGAGCCGGACACAAATAGAAGGAAAATCCAGCTACTGTGTCTGAGACACACCCTGTAGTTTGTGGTGAACCAGTGTTTATTACATGTTTTTATTTAGCTTATTTAGGGCTTATCTGTCCTCTCTCTCTCTCTCTCTCTCTCTCTCTCTCTCTCTCTCTCTACCACCATCTGTTTCTCCTGAAGTTTAAAATGTCCCAAGTCGTGTTTTGTTGCTATTTGAGTGATGCATAATCAGACGTTTGTACGTGCTTAATATTTGTTTTACACACATCCCTCGTGTGTGTGTGTGTGTGTGTGTGTGTGTGTGTGTGTGTGTGTGTGTTGGCGCAGGACTGGCTTCGGGTCAGATGTACACGTACCCCGCCCGCTGTTGGAGAAAGAAGAGGCGACTGCATCCGCCAATCGACCCTCAGCTCAGACTGTGTGAACTCAGGCTTGGTATGTGAACAACACAAGCTTTCCCTCTGTCTCTCTCTCTCTCTCTCTCTCTCTCTCTCACACACACACACACACACACACACACGCTCCCTCCCACGCTGTACACCTTGGCTTCATATTTCCTCCTTGCCTTTTTCTCTCATTCCTTTTCTCCATGGTCATTTAAAGGCTGTAGTCCTGGCCCCATCTGGCTCTTATTACCCTTCTCCGTGTCTCCCTCTCAGTCTCTGTGCCCTGCTCGGGCCCCTTAAATCACTAGTCCGTGCAGCATTAGAGTGGAAGTGAGGCTTGGTGTTGGTGCTGGTGTTTTTTTGTTTTTTTTTTGCATGGCAGTGATGTGGGGAGCGTTGACAGAGGAGAGAAGGAGAGAAGGAGAGCTTAAGGAACCCGATAACTGAGGAATAAAGCACCGTCTGTGTCCGCAGGAAACCCGTGGCATTGTTTTCTCAGCTCTCGCACTATTTAATACTGCGCTTTTCTCACAGACTGTCTCACCATATCCGAGAAATGAGTTGTGTTTTTTTTTTGTGTATAAAATTTCTCAAGTACAATTTTCCAGACCCAGCCCAAACAACTACTTGTGCCTGAGCAGTAAAACAGTGACTCATAGTGAATTACACAGGAATACCTTTATAATCTACATTTATACGTGGATAGTTTACATTCGATGATCTGCGTGGTCTTATGTCAGTTTCTTGAAGTCTAATAAACTGCAGAAACTCACAGACTCACTAATCAGTGACACAGTAATGCAATCCTCCATCAGCACGTCCTGAAGTGGCTTTATTCCTCTTATACCGTAGCAACCTGCCTTTCATTATAATTTTTTAATTTGTTGAATAGATCCATTTACAACAAGTTAGTTCCTGTTCTCACTTACGTTATAGCAGCTATAAACCGTTGTTCCCTCACTAGACTGTCTTGTTTTCCTTCTTGAAGTTAATAACACACACAGAAAAAAAAACGCAGCTTGTCATATAACAGAGAAACCGTCGAAGCATAAACTCATCTGTCCTGAAAGAAAGAAAGTTTACAGCTTTACCTCCGACTGTTGCTATAGAAACGATAACATATTAGAAAGAGTGCATTAATTATAGACCTGTGATTCGCAGCTGCGCTACTGGCGGAGGTGCTGTTATAGAAACTTGTTCAACACCAATCAGAATGACCAATCAGAGTCCAGAATTCAGCAGTGTTGCGCTATAAAAGCAGGATATACGCGCACTGGCGTTTGACAGAGATTTAAAGAGTCATACAATATCCGTCATCTATATTTATATGATACTGATAATATCAGACGATTGTATTGGCCAGGAGATGGATCCTCAGGTCCTAATCACTACTATGGGTGTAAAGAAAAAAAATTATTCGAATTAGAGAAAAAAACAGTCCAACAGTCGTACACAAGCCGCGATTAGCCTTGAGTTCGAAAAGGAAAATAGTTTAAAACTGAGTCTGCCATTGAACTTACTGATTCGCTCACGTGTATATACGTGTTAGAAAGAGACAGCTTGAATTCCTTTCAGGGATGTAAGGACACAGACGACCCACGGAGGCGTTTCACGAGTGTCAATCCCACCAGGAGTGAATGACACGACGCACTTATTATCCGTTTATTGTTACAGGTAATGTTGTGAATCGTTAGTTCCTGTTCTCGCTTACGTTATAGCGGCTATAAACAGGCGTTCCCTCGCCAGCCTCTCTTTAATTTTTTTTCATTTTGAAGTTAATAAGATGAAAAAAAACATGTCACATTTCACAGAGAAACCGAAATGCGTAAAACTCCTCTGTCCTGAAGACTTTCATGTTAGAATCAAATCGTATCAGTAGCGAACTGAAGCGTTTAGCGTCGCCCGTTAGCTCTTTAGCTGTATCGCTGTTCTATCTTGTCAATAGCAGATGTGTGATGTGTAGAGACTCTGGAGCCGGACACCGTCCCCGTGTTTCTCTAAAGTCTTGAATTTCAGTCGAGGGACTCTGAGCGAGTTTGATCTGCTCTGCCATTACACACACGATCGCTGTTCAGACAGCTCGCACTGTACAGAAACATGGCTCTACTTAAAATACCAAAGCAGTCAGCTGTACAGTGCTTTAACTCCGTGAGCTCAGTTTATGTAGGTTTTTTTTTTTTCCTCATAATGAGTCCCGTAAATGTTCCCAGCTCCTTTAACAACTCCACTGCCCTCGTTATTAAGGCTCCTCAGATAATAAAACCTCTACGTCGACACTGGAGCTGAGTAAACATGGGGATTTTTTTTGCTGTCTTTGTTCCTCTGTTACTCGTTAAACCCTTGAACGTTCTCTCTAGTACAGAACCACAGAAATCAAAGCGATTACGGGACGACGTGCTCCGCTTGAGGAAAAGCAAGGAATTTGTACTTATTTTTTCCAAAATATTCCTTTAAAAAAAGCATTTGGCTCGATCTTTTCCTGACCTTCCCGGCTGAGAGGAAGTCGATATTGTTGTGTCTACAGGTTTCCAGGAAAAGGTCCAAGTTCCTGGACGCGTTTCCCAGGAATTACAGTCACATGCACGTATAAGCAAAACTGTGTATTATTATCATTTAAGCAAAAATAATACTATTATAGTATAATTTCTATACTAGATACACAGTGTGATATAGTGTATTATAATAGAAATTGACATGTTTGTATAGTCTAATTTAAAAAAATTATAATGCTTAATAATTATAGTGTATGTTAATAAATAATTAGTAAAAAAAAAATTGATATAAATATATCTATAACTGTCTTATAACCCCGTTGAACCTCTTCTGCACCCTGTGGAGCAGCATTAGTGCTCGTCTCAGCTGTAATTTGTATTTATTTCATGATCTGTGTGCAGTAATCTTGATAAATGATTATTAAACATTGTTAAAAAATTATGTTATTTTATTAACATGCTTATTTTTCACAAAAATACATTCTTTTTTCATCAGTATTTAATCTATGAAACACACCTTGAGATTTCGGCCTTTGACAATGAAAAAAATAAACATTTAAGATATTATTAATTTCATATTGTGCCATTAGAGAGAGAGTTCAGTTAGTCATTAGTGTTATCATCGGTGTGTTTTATGAACGGGGCTCAGAGCTGAGCTCAGAGTGACGTACAGAGGTACACGTCACAGGACGTTTCTGCATCCTGGGAAGAACATTAGAGAATTTCACCCCGATCCTGGAGAACAGCCAAGAACACCTCCTCACAGCTTACTGTAATCCCGACTAGCAACAACACGCTAATGGGAAAAACTGCCGTGGAGTTTGGAGTGGGGCTACACATCAAATTCAGGAGCACAGAACACAGATCAGAGTTAACCGATCTGCCTAGTAAAAATTAAAATAATAAAAACTTGAGGGAAACAGATTATTGAAGTTGGTTAAAATTCTTTGCAGCTCTTTGAGATGTTGTAGGACTGATGCTCCTGCTTTAATCGTAGCCACTCTCCAAACAGACTAGTCCACCTCCCCTTTAGGCAAAATGCAGAATATAAACTAGAAAACATGAGAAACGAGTAACACGACTTAACAAGACGAAGAGCTCGATAATAATTTGCAGCAACACAACAGACCAAGAGGGTAGAAATAGACAAACTAGTTCATGGCTACACTTAGAACAGGTGCACACGTTAGGTAACAGAGCAGTAACGCGACACGACCGAACCAAAAGCAAAGTAAAAGCAAGAGGAGTACACTCAAAGCAAATCACTGGGGGGAAAGAAACACATCCGGAGAGGAGGAATTTATGACAGTAACCGTTTACACGCAACGTTCCCAAAGTCAAAGAACTTTTTTTAAATTGTGCTTGTGTTTGGAATTAAGTCACTGATGAATATAATGATCTCATGATTCCGCCTCTTCTTCTTTCGGCTTTTCCCTTCAGGGGTCTCCACAGCGAATCATCACTCTCCACCCTTCCCTATCTTCTGCATCCTCAACACTTGCACCCACTAGCTTCATCTCCTCATTTATTACCTCCATATACCTCC